>KL278789.1:16696-28306 GCA_000699545.1 Podiceps cristatus | reverse complement strand
GGGGTGGGAAGAGAGAGCAGAGAAGTCTTAGTTGTGGGATTGCTGGCTGGAAAGGACCCCTGTTGCATTCAGAATCTTTTTATGGGCAAAAAAAGGAACAAGGGAACACTGCTTACAATGCAGTCAGTAATTTGTTGCTAGTCCAGTTGTTCAGTGTTTCTGTTCTTTTTGTTGTTTCTAAAATTGGTTTTAATTTAACTGTTCAAGGTTTCATTCCTATGGTGACTGAGCATTTGTTCAGTCTAGGGCCTCTGGTGCCGTTGTATGTGTGTTTTCTTCCACATCATTTTATTCTAGAGTCATAGACAATTCAAACTACATTGAATAAGTACCTGTTCTCTCTATAAACCGAAGCTAAGAAAAAAATCAAATTTTAGGCAATACTTACCCAATCTCTTGGCAATTGCTATCTCAAAACATAAAAACAGCTCATGCGAAAACAAACCCAGAAAAATCCTGAGATCATGCACTGTCAAGTCAGTGCAGTCTTTGGCCTTGTACTAGTAATGTTAAAAAATCATATTTACTGGTTTATATTTCAGCATTCCTTTTTCTGAACAGACAGTTGCAAATGGGGGCTACGAAGCCCCACCTTCACACAAATTGAGATATACAGTGTTTCTAAAATTCTCTAACAATTTTGTATTAAGAGTTCCCTAGCTAATTACATGGTTATGTTGTAATTCTAATACATCTATAACTGATCTGCAAACAGAAACAGTTCCTCTTGATTATTAAGTTGGGGTCGCCAGCATGGTAATGTAAATTCTCAAAGCATAAGAGTCTTATATTGGTTCAGTTGCATCCTGCAGTAATCTCCGTGGAAATATTACTCTATGCAGCTGTGAATGGGAAGACTAGCTGTCGTCATTCTTCATGATGATTAAACATGAAGTAGACTATATTTTAATTTCTATCCATGTCATTAGTTGTTCTGTACTAAATGTCAGGACTAGATGAGTAAAGCTCACCTTTACTAGCTCAGTAAAGACGTTATAATCAAATTTACCAACAGATTCCAAAATAGTCTCTGGGATGTAGCTTTGCTAGGGCAGGAGCAAGGAGGGAACGAAACCAGTGATTTATTAACTCGAGTCTTCTGAGGAATATTGCTTCATGTCAAAGATCCTACAGTCACAAAAATCTTTTGTGGTACAGTGAGATTGCAAGTGATGGATGGATGATGTTGGGCATCCAGCCCAAATATCCTGACAGTGTAATATGAGTGGAGTATGTCCTACCATTTGAAGACTATATACCACCACATAAAGGTGATAGTGATGATTTTGATTATATTGAGTGTTTCAGTCTGAACTTTCCTTGCTAGATAACAATTTGAGTTTCCCGATTACAGACATTTCAAAGTGAAGATAAATGCAGTGTAGTATCTACTAGAATAAGCAATGTTAATAGGTGTGAAAACTTTCCTACCCTCCCCTACTCCCAAAGCCCTTCAGCTTCTAGAAACTTACTTATTATATTATGTTTTAAATACATTCTCTTTTAAAGTGTTTTCTGTGTAAGACAACTACAGAAAGCCCAGTCTTCTGCTTTTGTCTCAATATCACATATTGAAATACCCTATCATTTCTCTTAGAGAAATAATTTAAAATGTACATCTAGTAATTATATAGACACAAGTTAGGTATAATAAAGAACATGTTTGGATGATGTCTTCTTTCCCATATTCCTTTTTGTGTGTGTCATCTCATAGGTCTTTGGGGTATAGAACACATTGTCCTAAGAGTGTTCACCAAAATATCAATACATCATACAAAGATTACAGTTCATATTACTGATTTAATGACTACATGTTCCACAACTGCATGTAATAACCTTTCTTGAGGTTGTTTAGCCTGGAGAAGAGAAGGCTCCGTGGAGAGTTTATTGCAGCTGTTCAGTACTTAAAGGGGACTTGTAAGAAAAATGGAGACGGATTTTTTAGTACGGCCTGTAACAAGAGGACAGGGGTAATGGTTTTAAACTAAGAGAGGGTAGATTCAGAGTAGATATAAAGAAGAAATTTTTTACAATGAGGGTGGTGAAGCACTGGAACGGGTTGCCCAGAGAGGTGGTGGATGCCCCATCCCTGGAAACATTCAAGGTCAGGCTGGATGGGGCTCTGAGCAACCTGATCTAGTGGAACATGTCCCTGTTCATTGCAGGGAGGGGCTGGACTAGATGACCTTTAAAGATCCATTCGAACTCAAACCATTCTGTGATTCCATGACTGTGTTTAATCTACAATGTGACTACTTCAAAAAGCATATACTCTACTAATTATATTTGTGGTTTTGAAAAGCATAGTGACATATAAAGGGAAATGTTTCTATTTTTTTTTTCTTTCTGTATTTTAAAATGCTTATGCAAAGCTTGGGAGAAGTCTACTTACAACTTTATTTTGAATTGCTCAGGAGCAACAAGCAAAGAAGTTATGGATCAAAGATGGTCTAAGGAGAAACAAAATAAAGAGTGATTGCTTATCCTAACAAGTTCATTGAAAGGTTGGGATGTGGTTCATCAGGCAGAAATCTCTTAATAGCTCCTAATTCTAAAAAAACCATGATTTTGGGGATAGTTTTTAAGAAATTCAATTACATCATGTACAACATCAGTACTATCCTATGAATAAATGGTGTTCAGTAATGAAATGCCCAAGAACCACCGTTGCGTCACTCAGATTCAGAATAAAGTGTCCTGATGTTGCAACAATGTTTGCAAAGTTCATGACTCAACTGGTTAATAATATTTTTTTTTCAATTTCTGTTGGCACTGCTATGACAAATTAAAATAAAACCACAATTTGACCATCCCATAACTATGCCTGAGACGCCCGCTGTGACTGCTTCCTGATTCTCAGAAGGTGTATTTAATTCAGGATTTCCTGATTTCTTCAGCAGCACTGCAAATTAATTGTGAACACAACATCAGAAATAGTTATCCGTAATTGCATAGGAATTAGATGGGATGACATATTTCTCACAGCATGCAACATATGTGATGTTTCTTTGGGTATTCTGTAATGTAATTTTTTTTTTAGCGGATTCAAAATGAACTGTGATACTGTTAGTGTGTTCTGTTTTTAACGGTAAGAATGAAACAGTAAGGAAGTTTTTGGTTAGTAACATCACCAATTGACTTTGGAAACGTAATTTTACACTGGAGGTTTCTCAGAGTGGTATGATGTCTCACTAGCTCGTAGGCTGTGACTCTTGTCAATTACTGAGTTTTTTCCAGACCTCTAATTGAAATGTAAAGTAATTCCTATTGTTGGAAGGATAAAAACTAGGGCTTGTAGTTGGAAAGTTGCAGCTGAGGGAATGTATCTGCTTAGAGACAATGCTCTATAAAGGATGCTGTATCCTGCCATTATTTTCGATGTGTGAGACAGACATTTTTCTCTTTCTCTCATTCTTAAATAGTTGTGTTTTTTTTCTTTTTTTTTTTTTCCCCACACAAAGATGGGGTTGTTGCTTTAGTTCTGCAAGAAAACCTCAGTTACAGCATTCTATAATTGCATTTTGAGAGAATCCAAATTAAAAAGGCATCAGGCGCTATTAAAGTGAATGTGAAATTGCCAGGATTTGTGCTGATTTATTATTTTCTTTGTAATACTTTTGAAGCTATTTTGATAGACTTGCTGTTGTGGTGTGACTTTTCATATCAAGTGTATGCATTTATCTTTTGAAAGATATAACAGATCACTGCTCCTATTTTTGCAGTACAATTACAGATTATTTTATGAGAATCTCAGGAGTTGGGAGGGACTGGAGAAATGCAGCCAACTACTTCTGATGATATTCATTACCTTTAGTAATGATTATTCACTGTGCTAAATCTTTAAGGAAGCAAAACAATAGATAATCTTTCTCTGTTCTTTAAATTATGTGAAGCTGCTGTTAGTTATTAAACAGCAGTTAAAGAGGTGTTAGAATATTTTGACAGTGAAACAGCAAGGGGGAAACCGATTGGAAAATAATCATGAGGCTGAATGAGCAGCTGAAGATGTTGTTCCTGTCATGAATGGCAGGTGATGGTTAAAGAGGTTTTATGATTTTTCTGTATTTAGAAAAAAGTACCTGTACATAGAACAGAAAAATACAGAAAGGCCTGTGCAAAAAATCTGTTGAGTGTAGATTTTTAAGATCAATGGCGCACAATTTACCATGCTTATTGTTACTCTTTACTCCAATCTTTTTTTTTCTCTAAAGTTAAAATAGGATTTAAAACTTCTGAAATAAGGGGATTGAGCAAATCTGTTTCTTTCCCTTTTTTTTTTTTTTTTTAAACATCTTTGTTATACTATAAATGTGACAGTGTCTAAGCATGGTGTGACGGGGAAAATTATTAGATATAATTTTACCACACATTTGAAAATCTAATTTCTCTGCGTTGCCTATTTCTGTCCACATGGTAGGAGTTTTCACCCACTCGAAGGGTGGCCTGAGCTGATTTAGCATAGCTGAAGTAATAGAAATCTTTAGCGGGTCTGGGCATAGGAGGTCAAAGGGAGAGGGAAAACTGAATGAGCAGCTGGTACACTAAAAGGCGAGGCATCAGGTACCCCCTGCCATGACCAGTCGTGTTACACCTGTAGCAAGTGCCTCCATGACAGCAGGACACCTTCAGGATGAGAATATGAATGAACAGTTCTGCATGGCAATAGTATATAGATAGTTATACTATATCTTTCTGTAGTAAACAGATAATTTACACCAAGGTAAATATCCCTGGTTTGTGTAGTTGTCTGTTTTTTCTAACTGATTTGTATCTACACCTCAGCAAATATTTAAGTAGTTTGGACGAATGCCTCACTGACGGGGTTAATGGTTTGCTATGTTTGGAGTTTGCCTGTGTTTCTGTCCCCTCTGTTCCATTCTTTGTTATGCCTGTGCATCCAAAAGCTTTATGATATGCTGAGGCAGAAAATTCTCTGCCTCATCCCCTCCTAATCTCCCATTACTGGATCTGAAAAAAATTACACTTCATATAATCACCCAATGAAGGAGACAGCTTGTGCATCAGCTCTCCTGTGCAGCTAAGAATTTGGTCTTTATCGACAAGTCAATTAGCTAACCTAAACAGAGAAACTGATAGCTAATTCTGTGTTGAACCAGGGATTAACGAACTTCAAAAATTCTAGATTTTGTAAATCTCTTGCACTATATTTTGAGGTTGTAGGAAAAGAGTATGGATTCTTTTCCCTTAGTCCGAATCTTGTTCCTTTGCACTTTCAAGTGCACATAACTTCCTAAGCAGATTATATTTAAAAGAAACTTTAAATATTTTTCTAGCTAAAGAGATATCTTTTGGATTACAGGGAAAAAAAGAAAACAAAAAGGATGACATACATCTATCATGAATGACACATATTTCCATTACTCTTCTCCTGTCCTTTCTACAGCCTCAGTCTCTGAAGAGCATAACATGAAAATTCTATCATGTTAAAATTAGAAATGAACTTTTGAACCTTCAGTGCTGAAAATTAATAAAACAGCTCTGTCCTCTTTGGTTGACACAATAAATGATACAACATCAGTAAGAAGAGATTGTATTGCAGAGGGATTTTGAGTTAGAAGGATTGCACTGCACCACCAAACACACTGTAGTTAGAGTAATCCTATTAAGAAGAAGTGGAAGTATGAATGGATACATTTATTAAGCCAGTATACGCACAGGAAGATGAAATAGCACAGTATTGGTTTCACAGTGTAGCTTTATTTTGTTTTTAATCATGCTCTTACCTTTCTAGAATATATAATTTTTTTTCTAATACGATAATTAGAATCCTGTTCCCTTGTAATAACTTTACATTTGTTTCTGTGTAAAAGTTTATGTAGATAGTATTACATAAAAAGCATAATCTCATAAGTAATTATTTGCTTAGTCTATCAGTTCGTAGCTGAAAGGAACAGAAGCTTTTTTTTTGATGACCTATATTTTTTCCATAGAATTTGCTCAACTGGAAAGTTCTGGTGATTAATTTTATTCTGCATCTGTCCAGGCCTATTCCAGATTAACAGAAAATAGACAGCATGTTTCTCAGCCTTATAGAATGAACTAAGATGTCAAACATCAGTTTTGATTTGTAGGAAATCAGTATAATAAAAGTCTGTGTGATATCTTACAGAGGGGAAAATGACCATTAAAACATAACAATTCTTAAGGCCTTTTTGCATCAAAATTTTGTTTAATTCTGTATCGATACATTTTAAAAAGTCTGCGCTCATTGTTTGTGTTTCCTCTTTTTAGGTATCTCAGGGAAAAGGAATAAATACATCATTATCTTCTTTTTAATAGAATGTGGGGTCTTTTGTTGCTGTGTCACTAGCATGACCACTTCTGGTCTTCATGCAAGCAATATATTTTTTGATGTTTCATGGCTCTTTTGTTCTTCGTTACTAATGAAGGCCATTCATTCAACCCTTTTACTGTTTTTTCTGATGCTTTTTATTTCTCCCTCTTTGCCATGCACACACTTATCTTTTCATTTAATTCTCTGAAATCATAGTAACTTTCTTATATATTCACACGCATGATAGGCAAGATATGTGCGCAGGTTTCTCTTGTTTTTGACTAATTCTTATTAAAGTCGTTAAGAATCGTTACGAGCATAAATTGCTCTTCTCGCAATTCTCGGGTAAATTTGGGAAAACAGAAATTTTCTGGTCTTCAGAGTTTAGACTCTCACTCTATTAAATCATACTTAAAAGAGATAGAAATAAATGACTGTAAATTCTTTCTCCACAGGAAAAGACACCTTCTATCTTAAGTTGAATAATGGTGGGACAGATTCTTGCTAAAACAGCCTTGTACCGATGCCTTGTTTTGCCCTGTTTTAGACACATTATCTCCAAGAATTCTTATAGAAATTACTAAGAAAAGCCAATAAGGAAGTAGGAAATTAAAATGTGAAGATGGGTTGCCAGAAGGGTGGGAGTGTTTCTTCATGGATAAAGGATGATCTCAGGATGGAATATTACTGCAACAGATCAGAACAGAAGCTGTAGCCACAAAGATTTAAACTGATAACTGCTTGGGACAAAGTTGTTAAAATATGATTTTTAAGGTGAAATTTGAAAAATATATATTTTGAAAATTTGTCTTCTCCTAAAATATTGTTTGGAAATTATTTTAGTGAGTTTATTTTTAGCATACATTGTACATAACCCACCATTAACTCTTCTCTTAGAGTGTGTACTTATTTATGATAACTCTGTTATAAATTAAAGTAATTGTGGATGGAAGTCTATGTTTATCTGTTGCTAATAGCAACAACCATCTATTTCTAATAAATTGGCTCATAGTTTTCTTTTAGATTACCTGATGTTTAAAAATTTGTTTTCCACTGACTGTAGACATTCTCATGCATCTGTTCCTTTTCAGTTTGGGGTTTTTTGTTTGTTTTTTAGAAAAAGCTACACCTTCAGTATTCTCGAAAATCTTGCTTAGAGGAGGGGCCAGTCAGAAATAGTGCCAGTCTTATGGAAACTCAACGTGTATTTTTGAAGTGTCTGATCAATGTTAGAAAATCAAAAGTCATTTTCAAACATCTCCCATAAACACTTACTACAAAGTCAATGATGATCAATGGATTTTGTCATTCTGGAAGCTTGTTCCAGTTATCCCTATCTGAGATGTTGTGAGTGATAGCTGCCATAGACAGAGAACAAGTAAATACGCTAAAAGTGGAAATAATTTTTACGATCCTATGCTGTCAAATTGATGAAAGTTCCTTTAGATACATAAGTCAATGACATTATTGGTACAGTAAATCTAAAAAAAAGAGAAAAGCATATCCCAGTGCTAGAAACTGCATTGTTAAACCATGGTATTAACTTCCTCACATCATCATCTTCACACATTAAGTTCCTGAAGCTTTGCACTTCATTAAGTCCCAAATGGTGCATTCAGGTAAATTTGAATTTTGAATTTTTCTCCCTTGATATTTTAGATCTATTAAGAAAAACAAAAGGCAGTGCTTTTCATTTAAGTTATTGCACCTTTATTATTCTGAAGTAATGTGTCCATCTATCACTATTAATCAACCATCTTTTTAAGTTAATTGCAAAAAGTATAGTCTGTTAGGCTACCTCTCATTTAAACCAGACTTTAGTATAAATGAGAATTTATTCCAGACTTTTAAAACTGAATGCAAATTCTGATAAGTTAAACTGTGTATTAGTGGTTTAAAAGATGCTTGGTATTTTCTTACAAATTTCAAATGACATTTTTTGTGTCACAGTGATGCAATGATTATTTCTTGACAAATTTTACTCCTTGACATGCTTTTTATGTGAACTAAAAATTGTCTTCCTAGGCTGATACAAACAATTGTACCTCTGTGAAAAAGAATTCAAATATCTATGCTACTACATACCTTAAAAGAATGTAGAGGGAATACAAGCATAGTATATTAACCGGCATACTATGTTTCTTCTAGTGTTAAAAGACCACGGGGAGAAACAAGAGCAACACTGTTTAATAATTAAAGTATAAAAGTGTAATTCAGATGTAGAGCTGTGCAAGTAAATCATCCATGGATATGTACTCTAACTGAAAATAACTTGTGCTACCAATGATCCTGTCCCTTGTCTAGTATATCGTGATTCATGTGACACATAGTACTGCTGTTCTATGTAAAACACTGGGAAATAATATTCAAGTAAAACATTTGGGTTTTGTTGTCACTCATTTAGGGAACAGGAGTAATACCACATGGCAAAGTTCCACTTGCACTGTCCAGAAGCTCTCATGAACTGTATGTGCCTTTAAAGTAATGGCAAACAAAGTACCTCATCAAGCAATTTCAAATACAAAAGAAATTTGAGGGTTGTGTATGTTAGCTGTATTGTTGCTTCAGGAGTACAAAAAGAAAGGCTAAATCCAACCAATAAATATATTTGTTAGAAATTCTAGTTTTTCTTATAAATCTTACATATTTTAGAAAACTACATTTCGCACTACAGAATGTTGATCCAGAAAATCTGCATGAGTGAGCTAAACTTAGTTAATAGAAAACTCACAGCACAAGCAGAAGCATAAGACCTTCTGCCCTCTTCCACCATGTGGATGACTGAGTATCCTTCCCACGGATTTTAGAATTGTTTGGGGATAAAGACATCTTGCACCCTTCTTATTCAAGGTTCTGCTTCTGTGTAGAGTAAAAGAAAAGTGATATGGAGATAAAAACAAAAAGGAAGAGTGTATATAATACTGGGGTTTATTCATTTCAGTAGTCACCTGAAACTGGGATTTTAGATGATGTCCTGAGTTCCTGACATTACTAGGTTTTTTATAACAATCTAATGTAAAATGCATGAGTGATCTTTTATCAGGATGTCAGTCTTCCAAATAATTCAGTTTTTGTTTAGGGGATTTTTTTAGATGTCTTCCCTTGAGGAATGTTTAAATTCTCTTTTTGTCTGTAGAGACACTGGAGGTCTTCTAACTCACCCCCTAAACATAGTGTCAGAGTCACTGGCACTTCTGTCCATCTTCAGTCTTAAATGTATCATTCAATAGGATAGTTCTTAGAACTTCACTTCAAAGTTGGGGTGAGATGTTAAAGGCTGAACTTGAAATACTTCAAAATATGTGAATCAATAAGATGTAGTACAAAATATGCCCTCATGAAAAGCACCCTGAATAACACAATAGGGAAAAGTCAGTTCTATATGTCTTTCATTCTGTTTGGTACTTGTTTGCTAGTAATACACAACCAACTAGAATCAAACAAATCTGAAAAATTATTCTCCACCAAAACAACTTGAAGGCTTTTAGAAGGTTGAATTTGTCAACATCATTGACTTAAGTGCCTGAGTATACTTCAGATGGGAATGAAATCTTATAATATACATCTATGAAGGTTTAAAAAGAAAAAAAAAAAAAAATTACCAGAGTTCATGGGCAGTATTTGTTCTAAGTGTGTGTGCAACAGTTGTAGTTGTCCAGTTATTTACAGTGGCTTTTCAGGTATTATGTGCCTATTATGACTTTGCTGGCAACAGTGTTACAATAATATAACTGTGTTGTTGCTCTTCAACTGCTTTTTAGGATAAAACAAGCTGTTTTATTAGAACAGAAGATTGCATCAATAAAGATAAGTATATATTGCTTTCAGGGAATTTGTATAAAGTGATATCTTACCAGAAGTGAAAATCTGTGTTGCAGTTCATCACATTCATTTAGAATCTGATGACTATTAATTTAGTGCCATAGTTACTTTCTGTACAGTTACATAACCTTAGCAGGATTTCAGACTGATTCATTTGTACCAGGAAAGAAAAATATATTTTGTGCATCATTCAGTGTAGGTCAAAGTTGCAAAATTACCTAAAAGATTCATTGATTTGCAAGGTTACTATTGCAGGTCATCCAAACTGTTTTACTGCTGGAGGCCATGAACTTTCCCATATGGTGAAAATTTTAGACGTTGTCCAATGTTTCATCTTTAAAATATCTGTCAGTACTATCTTTTTCAGCATAGTAGATGGCTCTGATGCAGAGAATAGCGTCATCAGGATTACTACTGTTCAGGTTAAGGCTTCCAGGAAATGCTTTGTGTAGATTTGATAGATTTGATTACTTTTCCTTCCCTAGCAATGATGCAGTGTTGGTTAGGTGTCAGTATTTTAGAGAAGATCAGTATTTTTAATTTCCACATTTTTAAAATCAACAGATGCCTCAAAAATATCCTAGATCCCATTTTAAAGGTAATAGAAGAGCAACTTAAAAGTGAGTTCCCCATTGGTTCATCCGATCATGTTTTTTAGCTGCATTTGAAAAATGAGACTTCACATCTAAATCATCTAATGCATTTGGGAATTAGATGGCTCATCCCTGAACAACTGCAATAACTTTTCATTCATGCATTAGTACACTGATATAAGACGGTGGAAGTCGATTATTTATATTTCTGGATAGAAAGAGTTGAACTTCAGTGTTCTGTACTTCTTTGTTAATTTAGAAAAAGTCATCAATCCTTTAAGTTCTCACTTCGATTTTTCTGCCCTGTTGTGTCTCCAATAAGAAATGAAAAGTTAGTGCAATCAGTATTCTCTGCTCAAATTCCTTCCCTTCTTTTCCTTGAGAAGTACTTGTAACCTGCGGTAATTGTGCCACAGCCCCTTAATGGTGCCATTCACGTTTTAAGAGTTAGCATCTGGTGGAGGTGAGATGAGGACAGCTGGTGTGTACTTGGAGGCATCCCGGTCAGCAGCCATATGAGCTACATGCATGCACACACGCACATGAGGTGTGACAATGTATTGGTTACTTTCTGTCTTCAAATCTGCTACCTGCTAATGCCTCTATCTTATATTTGGGAAGCTGTGAATAATCATTCCCTACCTACTGTTTTCACAGCTTGATAGATGTGATAGATGGGATTGGATATATAGGCACCTGGTACCACTTCAGGTGCTAGTGTGTTCTTCTGACTGTTAGTCAGCTCTCCGGGAGGATAGGGGTCTCATATTTGTCTTTTTGTATCTGCCAGAGTAGTTTATACATCAGTTAATTTATGTATTTAAAGTGGATCTTTATTCTATGGTTTTGAGGGATCTGAATCTCATATGAATTTGAAGACATTTATGCATCTCTGCATAT
>KL278789.1:0-16665 GCA_000699545.1 Podiceps cristatus | reverse complement strand
GAGCGTTGAAGGTGAATGCATTTTGGAATGAGTCAGTGGGATAGTGGTATTTTCCATTTCTTTCTTAATATTGACCCATTCTCTTACTGTGTCTGGTGTGACTCTATTTGGCTCTTCTTTGACACTTAAAAAAAAGATAATGGATGATTTATTATTAACCTCTTCAGCCTCCCTTCCATTATTTCTAAGTTGTTGTTCTGCTACTTGTCACATGATAAGTGACGAGTAAGAATAAATACTATTTTTCCTTATGGTTTAAAATTTAATTCAATAGAAATTCTCTGGTACACTTTATATAAAAAGATGCATTCACCCATGTTTGGGTTTCGCTGGAGGCAGGGCCCCTCTAGTCCTGGTCATAGTAGTCGTTATTAATTTCTTGTAAATACCAATCAGGAGTCCTTTCAAGAGGACCAGAAGTAAGAACAGCCCTTCTACTCTGTCAGGGAAACTGCCTGCTGAAAACTGGAGCAGCAATTTTCCTGGGGGGAAAAAAAAAACTTTTTTGATTGTTTTTCCTTGCAACTCACATACCCTTGTCTCTATGGTCAAGGTAGATTTTTTAATCCCACTTCCTCCTGTCCTCTCAGCAGTCACACAGGTAAAACCACAGGGTAGCCCACTATATCCTCTCTCTTGAGCAGAGGAACACTTACTGCTAATAGCTGAGATACTGTTTCGTACAGGTGGGGAGTGGGAAATATCCTCTTTGAATTGCTGGACCTCCCGGGAGTTTCTCCACAGCTGAGATGCAGACGTGGAGGGAGGAAGAGAGACTTTCTTCATACTGCTGGAGATGGCGAGGCCATTCATCCATCTTTTGTCCCTCTCCATCTTTCCAGGTCATTACTGACAATGAGTTGGCATATGATGATGGTGTGCTCTGTACAAACTTCCACCACATGGATCGTGTGCATGACTTCATCTGGGTCTTTGAATAACTATGCGTTGTCCAGGTCATCATAAATCACCTCAAGCACAATTAATTCCCTCAGGTACTGGATATCTCTCTCCATGGTGGTCCGCTTGCCTGGGCTACATACAACATCTCCCTTGAAGGGATACCTTTCCTTCATGTCTGACAGGAATCACCTGCAGAGGCTGAGGGCTTGTGCCCCTATTCCACTTACTCTGTTAATACTCCTTTCCCTAGAAAGGTATCCCAGCTGCTTGGCTTCCCTACCCTCTAATTCCAGGCTACTGGCCCCATTATCCCAGCGTTGGAGCAGCCAGGTGATAACATGCTCGCCTGGAAGATGGCTGAAATCTTTTTGCATATCTTGCAGCTCACACAGGGACAGAGATCAGGTGGTTACCATCTCATTTATGAGTTCTTCCTCCTCCTGTTCTTGTGGTGGCCCTGGTTCTTCATCCCTGAAGTCCCTTACTGAAAGATCTGACTTTCACTTCCAAATTTCTTCCTCTGTATAGGGGCAACTGATACTGGTGCGGGTTGGTTCTCCGGTTCAGCTTCAGTGGGGGTTTGAGTAGCCGCAGTGCCTGTCACAGCGGTTGGAGTGACCACAGTGCCTATTGACAGGGCTGGAGTAGCCGCAATGCCTGTCATTTTGTCATCAGATCCAGAGACCTGCTCTTCCCCTTAAGGGTACTGAATAGTGTTGAACAGGGCTCCGTAGGCATGAGCCAGGCCCCAGTGCATTGCAATGATTTGTGCCTCCTTGGAACTGCCAGCGACAGCTTACTTTTTCCAAATATTTTACTAGTTTTCAAGGATTCTGCATTTGTTCAGGCATGAAGTTCCAAAACACTGGAGGTACCCACTGTCCTAGTTACTTGCCCAAAGTATCTCACACACCCTGCCAAGCCATAACTATCCAGCCTCAGGGCAGATCTCTGGGTGGTATTCTTGAATAGTTGGTTAACCTAGTCCTGAAACACATTCAGGTGACACAGCAATAGGAACATGCTGGTTTTAACATCCCAAGGATATTCAAAGTTCTCAAGAGCTGTTGTAACTAACTGGGAGGAGAAGGGGAGGGTGAAGAAGAGGGGCAAAGTGTCTCCTCTTGTCTTCCTCATAGATAGGCCCTCTGAGGAGAAAAGGTGAGGGGTGTAATTATTAATAGTTTCTGAGAGATGGCTCCTGAAGTATGGAGATGACAGCAATGCTGAATACAAATACCAGATTGTTCTCACAACCACATCATAAGGCAGTGTTACATAACACCACGAATGATAACGTTGGTCCGGCTCCCAGAGGTGATAAACAGCACAACAGGGCACATACACAGCCAGTAAATTGTTGCATAACACCACTCTTGAGAACAAGCACAACAACTTTGAGAGCAAATAAATCAACATTGTGACCAGTGACTCTTAAACTAATATAATGAATGTTTGTAACAAATTTGTTTTAATACTGGTCAAATCTGTCAGTTTCTCAACCCTTTGAGGCCCCACATTGGGTGCCAAGAAGGACTGTTGTGGTTTAACCCCAGTCGGCAACTAAGCACCACACAGCTACTTGCTCACTTCCCACCCACCCCAGTGAGATGCGGAAGAGAATTGAAAAAAAAAACGTCATGAGTTAAGATAAAGACAATTTAATAGGACAGCAATGGAAGAGAGAATAATAATAGTGATAAAAGAATATACAAAACAAGTGAAGCACAATGCAATTGCTAACCACCCACTGACTGATGCCCAGCCCATCCCCAAGCAGCGATCCCCCCTGATCAACACCCCCAGCTTATATACCGAGCATGATGTCATATGGTATTCAGAATCCCTTTGGCCAGCCTGAGTCAGCTGTCGTGGCTGTGCCCTCTCCCAGCTTCTTGTGCACCTCCTGCCTTCTCACTAGTAGGGCATGAGAAGCTGAAAAGTCCTTGACTTAGTATAAGCACTACTTTGGAATGACTGAAAACATCAGTGTGTTATCAACACTATTCTCATCCTAAATCCAAAACACAGCACTATACCAGCTAATAGGAAGAAAATTAACTCTATCCTTGCTGAAACATCAAATCCAAATGAAATAGATGGTTTAAATATGGTGAGCTCTGTAACCTTATATTCCTCTAGGACACATCGTTATCCTGTGTATTTGCAGAGAATTAAAAACTTCCTAACGTTGTACTGGTGAGCTGAGCATGACCAGAATCTTAAACAAAGATTTGTTTGCTTCTGTTCTTCAAAAATAGAATATAATGATGTCTCCAAATGCTGAAAGTTTTCCTCCTGTTTGTTTTTCATCTTGCAGTGTTAATAACATTCTGCCAATCAAATTCACGTACAATTATTTTGAAAGCCCCTGATGTTGTCAGCTTTGCTTTTTATTAACCAGATAATAAATGCTTATCTTTTTAATACACAAGGGATGAATACCTCTCAGATGCAAAAACATTTGGTTTAGAAAAGGAAGTATATATCCTTTCTAGACATGTGTTGTTTCTTCTGAATCTCTGTGCAGTTTGGCAACTTTCAACATAAAACACGGATCCTTCATTGTATTTTATCTTTTACTGTTGATTGTATAAGCAGTGAAAGAGGTGAAGATGGTTGGGTGGATACGTTAAAAGCCCCCACAACTTAGCTGTTACATTATAGCACAGCATACTTACTTCCTTTATTGTTCAAATTTTTATTTTTGACTTGCATGATTTTGGCCAAGTACTTTCTTTGTTAGCTGCACATGCTTATACCAAGAGGTGGTTATTTGTTTTTAATAGCTTCAAGGGTACTTTGACCATTTTTCTTTTCTTTATTTTTAACTTATCCCTAAAAGAACTGGACAGGTGATAAGTGAGGAACTGGTAACATTATGTATACAATTTGTCATGGGAATAAGTTCATCCCATTACTTTAGGCTTATCAGTTATTTTTTTTTAGCAATTTTGGAGGTTCAGAGGTGCCACTGCAAGGTGTCATATTCAGAAGTCATCATTATGGTTTAAATCCTGCTTTATTATCGCCACTCTCATCTTTTAAAGATTCAGATTTAATTTGAAAAAACAGTAGTTTGGATGACAATTTTGATGCCATTCTTTTAACAAATTGGTATTTTTGTTTGTTGGTATCAGTCCTTTCTCCCCCCTACTTGCTAGAGCACACGGCTCCAGGAAGCTTATCTCATAGTTGAACAAGAGCAATAGTTGCTAATATATTCAATTTAAACAATAAGACTAAACTTCCTGTTTCCAAACGTCAATTCTTCTTGTTTTAAATCTAAGAGATTTTTACTTTCTCCATTAACTTTGAAGCTGTGTCTTCATCTTTTTACTATTAAAATACATATGCTACGTAAATTATAAACTTCTCATACTTTTTCACTGTGACGTG
This sequence comes from Podiceps cristatus, assembly GCA_000699545.1. Lineage (NCBI taxonomy): Eukaryota > Metazoa > Chordata > Aves > Podicipediformes > Podicipedidae > Podiceps > Podiceps cristatus. The sequence goes on along the minus strand of KL278789.1, from coordinate 12,363 downwards.
AATATGCTAATCAGTCACGAATTCACTGTTCACACAGTATGTATCTGCGCATCGTAGCTTTCTGCTGGTTAATGACAAATCTGCGCTCTGCTTAAACCATTCTGATTTTGATTATTTTTCTGTGCTTTTTTGTCATGTTTGTTTGTGGTATTTTTCATAATTCAAGTTGAACTTCATACACCCTAGCTGCAATTATAATATTGTAAAGGCTGAGCGCTAAAGGTAGTGGAAGTATTTCTAACTACCATATAGATTTTGGATGGGGCCTATACGGTTTGTACTTTGCTACAGTAGTTGTGGTTTACTGAATCAAAGCATTAATCTGTGAAGATAAAAATGCATGAAAAAAAGTTCAGTGAAGAGTAAAGAAAAGGACCAAAACTGAGGTAAAAAGGAGTTTAGCATGGTTTTTTTGCAATGTACCTGTGCTTAGAAATTACAGACATGGGTTTGCCTTCAGTTCAACTGAGCAGTGTCTTGTTTGGACCCATTCTACCTTTACCACCTGTAGTAGTTTGTAGTGCCATCAGCCGTGAAAAAGGATATCCAAACATAGCCAGCACTCACATATCGAACTGTATGAAGTTGTTAAGGTATGCAGGCAGATGGGCAGCCTTGAGAGGGGGAGTGGACAAACTAAACATTCCCTAAACTAAACACAAGGTACAAAGCAAAATAAATAAAGCTTGAGAGAAGCACTGTGGCATATTAATGAATTTGAAGTTTGGGACAGGAGCAAATGTACAAACTTCATGCTTCAGTGTTTTAGAAAACCTAAGGTGATATGTGTACTATGTTTTATTTGTGTAGGGGAAGAGAGTAATTTGGCAAAGACAAAAATTATTTGATTAAGTTGGCATAATATTGATATAATACTATAATGATTGAACCGTAGAGATAACCTGGTAAATGAAAGCAAGGTCTAGAGCCTCAAGAAGATAACATTTCATCAATAAACTGTTAGGATTGCTGAACAGTTTGTATATAGAAATTAATAATCCTTCTTAAGCAATTAAGGATGTGCTTGGGAGAAAAATCACTGCAGGCTACACATTATCCAACAATTTTTACCTCAACAGTGGAATGATTTTTTTCTTTTTTTTTTTTTCTGGGGCACAGAATCTGTCTGTTTCAAAGGATGGTGAAACTCATGCTAAGCTTGTAAGAGAAAACTTTATTTTTTGTTCAAGTTACAAGAAGACTACATGTCTTCTCTTTAAAGTTCATGACAAAAAAATGGGAACCTCTTCAAAAGTATTAAGTGATTCAAGTTATGGAACTAAAAAGCCTGTGAGCTGCTTAAGCACAGAAGCCTCTGATGGACTTTTCTTTCCTTCTCACCTCCCAAGAACATGAAGGAGAATAGTGGTGGTGATAATAAACTTGGTATTTTTTTTGCATAAATCAAGGAACAATATATACTACAGGAGTGCTGAAAAATTTTTGACTTTGAAATATAACCTTCAAGGGAGAATGCACAGGGCACAGTGGGGAAGGCACCACAGTTCACAATTCATTTCCCTCAGGGGTTCTTCTAGGGGGAAAATAACTTTTATTAAAGATGTCTGGGATTTTTTGAGATCGCTGAAAATTCTGAATCACCAGGATAAGAAAGAAAAAAAAAAAAAAAAAAAAAAGAATCAGAGGGATGAAGCATTCAGTTGGATAATGTATCATTGTGTATAATTCATGTAATTCATTGATAAAATTCAGTTCTTGAAACATAGCTGATTTGCTCATGTCTGTACTAATGAACTTACTACAGATTTTGGCACAGGCTTGAAAAGTAATGTGTGACTGTTGACCTGCTTTCTATCAAGGTTTCACCCAGTGATATATCAAGAGCAAGGGATTATTCCTAATTGTTGGTATAGATAAGGACACCCTATTTTGGAAAGAAGGCATGAAGAGCTCAGTATCATTTCTGCATATGCACAGAGAAAGTGTCATAAAACATTTTACGTATGGAGATGTAGAACATCATCACTACTTTGGGGTATTTTGTGAAAAAAGGAGCTTCAAGAAAGAAATCAGATGTGGCTCCTTCTCATAAAACAGTTATAATTTTGTTACAGTAAGGAGAAGGTCTCCAAATAGGACTGATCTTTGCAAGTGAAAAGTAGGATTCCTCTTGAAGTAGGCAGTTAGGTCTGCTACCGTGCAATTTCCTACACATTTTTTATCTTATTTCTCAAATCTGTACAAGTCCCTTTCCTCAGTACAGAAGTAGAGGATTTGTATCATATTCAGAATTCATTACTACAGCAAGAAAAGCAGTTTTGTTACTTGGAAACAGCTTCTTATATTTCTTGTTGTAACAATCAAACTCAGAGAGGATGTACGACTAAACGCCATGGTTTATAAGTCACTTGAGGTAAAGTAACTTTAACGAAAGTCAAGATTTTGCAATCCTTCTCAAAACAGTAGACAAACAACCAAACATCCCCTTCTCCCAAGGAAAAAACCCAACCAAACATAAAACCAACACAGGAATAAATAGTGCACGAAATTATAGTGAGATTTATTAATATTCCTGATTGCCAGTTTACTGCAATCATGCTTTCCTGGATATTGAACAGAAAAAAAATTATTTTTTATGGTTTGGTTCCTCTGTAAGCATAACACTCAATCTTAAAGCCTTTAAAATTATTTCTTGTTATATTACAAAATCGTCAAACTAAGACCTGGGCCAAAACTTTTGAAAAAGGCAAAAATATTCAATTATTTCAATTAGTTTTGGATCAAGGCCTTTTTTTCATCAGGCTTGTAGTGAAGAACTTGGATTGATGAGAATTGTGTTTACAAAGTCAGGCTGCATAAGACTGGTTAAGGAAAGGAAGAACAAAAATGTGATAACCATTTACAGCAAGTTAGTTCAAATAACTATGTACTGTTGATGATTCTTGACATTCCTGTAATTGACCATATATTTCAGTAATTCACAACGGAAATTCTGGAGGTGTGTGAATTTTATTAAACGATAAGAGTCTAGTAAGAAGAGAACACATGAATAGTAAACAAATAATATATTTTTAAGGCAGGTATACTGATATTTCTATTTCTAGAAATAATTATTTTAAATCTATAACTTTAAAACAAGAGTACTATTCTAGATAGTAAAAAATTTTGGAAGATAATTTTTTTATAGGTTTGATGATATCCAGTCATTTCTGTTGACATCAGTAGGTCTGGGGAACAGAAGCAAAGGTCAGTGTTGGAAGTGCTCTTCAGCATAATGAATCACTGCAATAGCATTGTCCAGGCTTTCCTCCTTAAGTCCTCTTTATGTCATTAAGACAGCTCTTGAAACAGGCATTACTTAACTTCTAGTGCTCGTTAGCTTGTTTCTATTATCAAGATGAAAGCTAAATGTTTTATTAGATGTGGAGTGTATGCAAAACAGATCAAATGCATGTAGAACTGTTCTTTCTGTGTGCTGAGATTAACTGAGCAATAAAACACCTTCTCAAGGTCATTTTAGTCCTTTGGCTTTTTTCCTTTCAGCTTTTGCTGTTGATGTGGGGGTTTTTTGGGGTGAGGTTGTTGTTGTTGTAAATATCAGGAGAGATTTCATATGTTGACTAGACAGACTGTGTAGTTATCAGAAGTAAGAATGAAATAATTGACTTTCCTTTAGTGAGTCATTAGAAGGGTCACTGATTATTAATTTCTACTAACTGATTACCTAGCATGGTGGTAACTTAGTCACCTTGGTGACTCTGGTGGACTGCAGTTTCATTCACAGACTTTAAATTTGATTGTGTGTAGGCAATGGGAGAAAATGACTGGATGTGACTTCTCAGCTGGTTTGGGAATAATACAGCTGGAGGTAGAAATAAAAAAGGCAAGTCTAGGGAGAGCTTCGGTTCCCCTACTTAATTATTTAAAAATGCTACCTAATTGTAAGCTTTATCTCTGACAGTTGTCAGATGTCTTCCTGCAAGTGAAGATCAAAAGGAATAATTAGTATGTAGTCTTTTTGTCCCCCTGGCTAACAGATTTTTTTTTTAATCTGCTAAAATGTGCATTGACGAAGTCCTTAATGGAAGGCAGTGATTTTCTCAGGTGAAAGTTTCCTTTCATTTTATCTAATTCTGTCTAGTTCTGGTTTTCAGACAAGTGGAAGAGTAAGAAAAACTTGTCTTTGTGTAGTTTTTAGCATAATTTCTTCAGCAAATTGACAAAAGGCTCCTACTGTGAGAGAAATGTTTCAGCGTAGTTCTTTTGCTCTAATGTAGAACAAAGACTGCCCTGCAAATGTAACTTCAAGCTTTGAAAATATCAGTAATGTGTGAATCCCTTATTATTTTCCTGTTTTATTCCTAATTAAAGCCTTAATTGACTCCCAGCATTGAATATTTTGGGCTCGATTCTTATCTGAAATATGCAAATATATGAGTTAATTCAGTTTCTAGGTAAAGTGATTAATAACTTCACCTACCTTTAAAAACTGGGAAAGTGAGAGGAGACACTCCTCCCATGAGGACTTGAGGAGTAATGAGAGAGGGGATGAAATGTCTCTAGCAAATGCAGAAGGGTGAATTCCTTTGGCATGCTTTTGCACTTTCATTCAGACAACCTTGCTTAAACAGTCAGTGCAGTGGGAGAATCACAGGTAGTTGGAAGAGATTACAGGTAATCTCACTCCTTGTGTACTGCTGCCTCTAGTAACAGCCAATGCATTCACCGTAGAAGTCTGGGAGACTGCTAAGCTTGGCCAGGCACTTGATCACTCTTGCCTGCAACAGTATTATCTTGCCTGAACCCTTAACTTTCACCGGTTCTTCTCTCTGTTCTGTGTGAACTTTCGCCTCTGCTCTCCTGAGCTCCTCCTAAAATTCACTATGCATTCCTTTGTCCCTCTCAAATTGTTCTTTCTGAAAAAAACCCACAGCTTTAATGATGGGCTGTTAGGAGAAGCCCTTCAACAACTTTAATCACAGAATCACAGAATGGCAGAGGTTGGAAGGGACCTCTGGAGATCATCTAGTCCAACCCCCCTTCTAGAGCAGGGTCACCTAGAGCAGGTTGCACAGGAACGCATCTAGGTGGGGTTTGAATATCATGCTAGTCAAGCTAAACTTCAGAATATTGACAGGCATAGCAAAAGGCTGAAAATCATTCAGGACAGCTCAGTGCCAGACTGTTTTAGTTCACAGCAAATATGTAGAATTAGTCTATATCATACCATGCTATTACATCAAAGACAACCAAAGAGTGAGAAAGTGAATCCAGCCTGACAGACATTGTTGGGGTCAGAAGGAAGAGAATGTCAGAAACCATCAGAAAAGTTTAGAACTGCAGAAAAATAGCAGATGCATGAATATAACCCAGTCATCACCTACACCCAGTCCCCAAGTTCCCTATCACAGAATAGGTTAAAGTTTCTCAAGATTTATATAATGAGATGTATCTTCTTCCCATGTATAGATTTTCCCTCATCTATTTCTGTCTCTCTGAATATATGCTAATTCTTGAGATCCTAGAGTGATTTTGTCAGTGTTAAAGTTTTTCACAAGTCTCAGAGTCCTGAAACTGAAAACTCTGACTGATAAACGATAGACAGTTGCTGTTTATGTATGTAGAAAGCCATGAAAGTATGACTTGAATATATCTTAAAAGCATAAGACACAGAAAACATGTAGAAGTCATGTTATTATAAACATGAATGCCTTGTAAGTCCAAATTATATCTCCTCATTAATTGAAACCTATGTTGTTCGTGTATGCACGTACACACAAGCACATGCAAATATGTGTCTTTTAAAAATCTGCTTTTGGTTTTGGAATATTTTGAGTTGCAACAGCTTTCCTACATTCAAAAATGCTTTTCTATGGGCAATAAATTTGTGTTTATAAATTCATTGTAAATAATTTCAAGTGAAAGACTCAGCAGCAATGTAATAAATAAAAATCTTACTTTGATTTCTAGCATGTGTGTGACTGTAGGATTCAAGAGCCAAGTCTTATGGACAGCAGAGCAGAAAATGTAACTACGCCCTAGTGTTCCATTGTGTAGTATTACTTTTTCAGCAAAGCCTAAATTAAGAAACTTAGAACTTAGGGAACCTCATAAGCTTTTTAAAATTTTGATTAACATTTCAGTTGTTTACAGTTGATGGTCACTTTATATTTACAGAAATATTATTTAAAGATATATTAAAATAATTACAATTCTCAGTGAGAAAAAAATACATTTTTAAAGACAAATATAAACATAATTTTGTAAAGAAAATGTAGAACAAAGCAATGCAGAAAGAAAATATCAATTAACATTTTCTCACACTTGTCTATAATTCTAGCAATGCAAAATTGTTTAAATTATGAGGAAGACAATGTTTTTCTGGAGTGGGAAAAAAAGGAAAAAAATGTTTAGATAGTAATTAAATGAATTCTCCATATTATGGGCTACATGTGACACTGACACATGCCTATAATGTTACAGTCATAAAGGCTATTTCAAACAGAGCTGTATATCTAAGAAAAAATATCCACTTCTTACCTGAAAAAAACCAACAGAGAGAAATAAGAAAGATAGTACATTGTATGGCTATGCCTGGGCCACTTGGCATGTGTACACCCTGGGTGTCTGCTGCACCCGCCATCCCGCTGTCAGGGTTCCTCTTCTGATGAAAACTGCTGAACAGAAGGGGCTTGAGATGAGAGAGGCTTCGTGCGTCCCCAAGGACTTCAGCCTGAACTCTGGGTGCAAGCGGGGGATGCTCCCCAGTGCGGGAGCCTGGAAGCAGTTCAGGTATAGCTAGGTAATTCTCTTCCAGCCCGAGGGCAACCTGAGATGAACAAGCTGTTTGGCTGCTTTAGAGATTCATGATTTGATGTCTCTGCTTTCAGGTCTGACACAGTCCCCTGTAACAATTTTGTCCTAAGTGCATACATTTCATAGTCCTTTTTGGCTCCACAAAAAATCAAAACCCAAAATCTCACACACATTTGTTTTTCCTTACCTTAAATCTCAGCATTTTAATCTTTGTCTCTTTTTTTTTAAGTTACATTTCAGTGACAGCACTTGTGTTTAGTTACTGTTTTCAGTCCTGTTTACTGTCACCCACCTTTCCGTTATTCAGTTAGCCCATTTTTTCTGATTCATCAAATCCCACAGAAAAACTTTTACCATTTGGTCTTTCTTTTTCCATTTCCTTCAGATCTGTTGAAATGTAATATGGTCTATAGAGCCAATTGAGTTTGCATCATTCATGACCAGAGAAACTTTCTGGATAATTTCTATTACCTTTTGCTTTCAAAAGTAATCAGTAGCACATACCATTAGTAGTTTTCTTGTATCGGTCCATTCATCATTTATAACTTGTCTGTTATACTTTATTCTCTTTCTTCCTCTAGGGACAATGGCAACAGTTCCACTCATAAGTCTCCCTTCGTGTTGCACATTCTTTTGCCAAATGCATATTGATATTTGGATGGCCAAGGAAAATTTATGCTTGGTCAACTAATGTGATTTTGTCTTATTATCAAGCCACTTCAGTTCATGGGAGGCATCCAAAATTCATCATGTTACTGTGCCTTTTCACATCCTTAATATTTGCTTTTAAAATGAACATATGTTAAGTGTATGTAGTCCAACAGAAGTAATCAAGAATGCCATGAAAAGTAGGGGATTTTTTGCAGCAGAAAACAAATAAAGATGCGTCCAGTTATATAGTATTAATTTTTCCAGACACCTGTATTTTATTGTGGCACTACTGAAAGCGCATAAATTGTGCTCCTTTGTCGGTAGCTTTATTGTACAGTTCTTTCATCTGGACAGCTGTTCTGAATGGATTACAAGTAGTTGAAATAGACTCTTTTTTTCCCTAGAGAATGTTTCCTGCTATTTCACCTGTGAAGACATTTAAATATTTCTCTACCTAGCTCATAACTGTTGTTTATATGTTGAAAGAAGTATTTTTTTTTTTAAGGGGAAAAAAAAAAGCTAAAGGAGTCCGTTTAGTGAAATACCAAGGGTCATGATCACCTGTGGTGATATCAGTGAGTTAATAGAGCTGTATTCACTTATAGTCAGCTGAACTTGGCATAATTACTCAGTAAAGCTGAGGAATAGAACAGGAAATTGCATTGAAACTACCAGCTGTCCGGTGTATAAATTTCTACAGATTCTTAAGGGCAGCCTTTCAAAAGTGTGATGGGGATTTAGGTGAGACACACTTAATAACCTGGGGTTTTTATAGCATTGTCATAGGCATATACTTAGATAAAATCTTAATTATTGATCAGATTTATAGAATAAATCTGAGATATGAGTATGAGATAAATAGGTTACTCAGGGTCAGAGAAGCAGAAGGTCTCATAGACTTCAGTGTCAATTGAATGAGGCTCATACCATCCCTGAAAGTGGACTGGTGACTGCTGACATCATAGTTCTGTAACCCAAATCAGCATAAATTGCTTCTACTGCAGGTCTTGCTGCTCCCCCCATGCATCTCAGTGATAACAACCCCCTTGTGCTGACACAGGCATTCAATCCACTATGCACTACCCTGGGAACAGATTTGGCTTAAAACTGTTTTGAAGAGGTATTTCTCAATGCATGTTATTTTGCTATTCCAGTTCATTGTGCAGCTTTGCAAACACCAGGCAGTGGCACTCGGAGGAAGAGCTTCACAGTGGTAGGTGAAAGCAGCTCAGAGTAGGGGCAGCAAAGGGCAAGACCTCTCCTGGTGTTACAAATTCTGGCTCATTCTTGCTCGAGGAGCTTGTTGAACAACATTGTTAGTCATAACGGTTTCACTCTTTTCTGTGTTATACCATGATCTGTCAAGACTTGAAGGTATTTTTTACTCTATCTGAATACATCCTTTCTCTCAATTAGAGTAGCTCTTATACCATAACACTTTATCACAGAACAGCATTGAAAGTGTTATTTTTCTCCTTCTCAAACTCCTTCCTTATTTAAGGATATTTCCTCCTTTTATTCTCCTGTTAAATAATTGTTCTCATGTCTTGATGGAAGAATATAATATCTATTTTTCCTCATTGTTATTTTCCTAAAAAAATAATATGCAATGCAGAAACATGTATGATCTTGACTTGGGAATTAAAAAAAACAGACAACTGCACTGAGTGGTGAGAAAATTGTGAAATTGTATTGTAACTCTACTTGTGTTTTCACATGTAACTTATTTAATTTACTTTTTGATTAGTTTATATTCTTTTTCAAAAGCGTCTCATGTGAATTTTATATTTTTAACCACTGAGGCATGGGAGAGTGAATGACACTGGGTACTGTTAATTATGCAGTTCTTTCACCTGCTAAAGAAATAAATTAAGATTTTTGGTGATATTTCACTTTCCAAACTACCTAAGCAGAGTATTTGAGAAAATAAATCTCTGATGGGAAAAAAAAAAAAAAGGGTGGAGACAATATCAGAAATTTACAATTACTATTCCTTGTAGAACATTTTTTTCAAAAAAATTAGACAGACTCCCTTGAAACTAATTTGAAAGCATTAGATTCAGTACTTCTGAAATCTGCATTTTTAATTTCTTAAGCAGGAGTCGATAATTAAATCCAATAAGAAATGGCAAGACATTGAGGCCACGGTTGTGCATAGCTGAGGAGTTGATAAATTCCTAGTGAGGATATTCTGAGTCCTGCGATCAGCTGCAACTGTGAGATGTCACTGAAGAGTACCAGTCCTTTCCTCTGTGCATTTTACGTAGTGTGTACTTTATAAAATGAGTGCTGTAGCACCGGCCTCAAATTTGTTCTCCGATAACATCTTGTGTTTTCAGTATTACTGAGTATCTGATCGAGTAGTTTAACTACAGGCAGTGGAGAACTTCATATGAATAAAAATGTGAAGACTTCAAAGAGAAGGTCGAGACCTTCTGGAGTTGTACACGGTTTAGTGCAAGAATGTAAAGGTAATAGTCTTAATAGATCTCTTCCGCACTTAACTTCCACTGTGCATATACATGCCCATTTACTTTTTGGCACCCACTGTTTTTCTCTTGGTACTGTGGCTCTACCTCTGTACCTCTTCATGGGACAAACGCTTTGTTTTCTGTTTCCATGTTGCTTGTTACCCTGACTCTTTTTCACCACTGAATATTGGACTGCTGCCTTGGTTTGCTGGATCTGCTCCTGGATAGCTTCTGACTCTGTCAAGCCACATTTCTTCAATATTCTAGGATTTATAAATCTTTCCAGTAGCTGGATAGTAATGTTTTTGACAGTATATATCCAGAGGTTTTATCTTCAACTAAGGTGAATGTAAAGAAAAGTTTAGTGAAACTTAAAGTGAAGAGGTCTAGCTCATCTAGGCTTGAAATGTCACAGTCCACTTTTATCCTGATTAGGAGCAAGCAAAAAATAATCATAGTCCTCCATGAAGGAAAATTTCTTTGGAGATACCTAGTTTTATCTTATTAATTTTTGTGTATCTGAATTGATGTAAGGACAGAAATGACAGTATACAAAATAATTCATTTCAAATAAACTTTTTTTTTTTTTTAATTGGGAGAGGATTTTTTTTTTCCCCTAGGACAGATTAACTCATTGGTTGGATTTCCTATGGCACAAAATTAGTGCGAGTTATGATCGTGGTAGGCCCTGTGTCTGAGAAAGTGTTCTCAGTTCTAGTACAGGATGCCTGCACAAAGAATGCCATTCTTTGAGGAGTATTGTTCAGAAGTTGCAGAAGGTGAAAGACAGAATAAGGTGACAGGATTTGCTGATAAGCAAAATTTAACCGTGCATTGATGTTGTTTTTAGTAAGAGATTTTCATTTAACATCAAGGTTTTGTTTGAGTTAGCAGTGCTTTTGAACTAAAGCTATTTATGCTCAATAAATTCCCCTTGCACAGAGTGAAACTTGTTATGCTATGAAGGTAGAACTCAGTCATTCACAACCACAATATGGTCAAACATACAATTCTTTTTAGTAAAACCTCCTAATCTTAGAAAATAACTTCCCTGTCATGGTTTCTAAGGTGATATTGTAAAAAAGCTGTTTTATTTAATTAATAAAGTAACTGATAACAATGACGAGAATATATGGAGACACACTAATGAAAATTTTATTGGTTCCAACAGTTATCTGGTTTAACTAGTAATCTTTTATTATCAATAAACCAAATCCTGAAAGAATATTTGTTTTCTTAGGCACTTGTGCACCTACTGCAAGCCCTTAGTGACAAAAAAAAGAAGCCATGAATGCTGGAGATTTTGTACTGTTTTGATCTTGTGACTGTTAGAATGTGAAAATGTGAAAGGATTGCAGGAAGAAAAGAAAGCACCATGGATTTGAAAACAGGAAGTTAACTGAAAAATCATACTAAAAATAAGTTTGCACCCTTCCCAGTCATATTACACATTTCATGTTGCTTTTGTGCTTAAGGATGGTGAAAGTATTTTGCTTCTTGAGGAAAGCCCTTTCCAGTTCCTTCCTAGGCCTAGTGTTGTTCGATCCACGCTGTGCTTGAGCAGGGCTCTGACTAGATACTCTCTAGCAAATATAAGTACGGCACTGATATAATTCTGTGAAAGTAAAGTAAGGAACGTATGCCAAGAGGAGCGTGGTACAGATTACAGTGCTGCCATGCTGGATTAGGTGTGTTTTCAGTGCATCAGGTGCAACAAGCAAGGGGCAGGGGGGCTAGAGGGGAATGGCCACTGTTCCACTTCCATTCAGAAACACAAGATGGAGGCTTAGGGCATTGTTCAGAGAGTTTTCTTTGGAGAGTACATCTGTAAGTCTTATCAGGTTTGAAGATTTGCCCCACTTCTACCTTAACTAAATTTCTACAAGGGACTTGTAAGAGACCATCCTAAAGGACAAACCAACTACTGAAAAATTTTATAAAGACATCTAAGCAAGAAATCCCAGTTAGGTTTATCAACAGAAAAGAGCATCATGTGTTTTTAATACTGCTGCCTAGATGAGGCAGAGCTGTACCACATTATCACCTCAGCTAGCTTAATGATCAGGCAGAGTTCACCGCTCCAATGTGTTTCTGGGGTAGCAGGGCTAGGTGTCGTTCAAGGCCTCAGCAGATGTTTAGCCAGCTTGATGGACTCTGTCGTGCGCCATGTTACACTCTGGTTCTGGGAAGTACATGGGTGTGGTGGGCTGGCCCTGGCTGGATGTCGGGTGCCCACCAAGCCACTTTATCACTCTCCATCTTCAGCTGGACAGGAGGCAGAAAATACAATGAAAGCCTCATGGGTCAAGATAAGGACAGGGAGATCCCTCACCAATTACCATCACAGGCAAAACAGACTTGATTTGGGGAAGTTAATTTATTTTATTACTAATCAAATCAGAGTAGGGTAATGAGAAATAAAAGTTAAATCTGAAATCACCTTCCCCCCACCCCTCCCTTCTTC
>KL278788.1:0-32930 GCA_000699545.1 Podiceps cristatus | reverse complement strand
CTGCTGAACACCTTAACTATTCCTACCATCAAAACAAAAGCAGCACTTATGTCATTTTTTAATTTTACTGTATTTATTTTTCCTAGTTGCAGTGGAGTCCCTCCCTCTCTGGATACAGCTGGACCAGCGCTGCCAGAGGACATCCCTGGGGCTCAGAAAAACACTTCTAAAGAGCTTTTTTTGTTGTTTTTGCATTTGGAATGCAGTAGATTATATCAAGTGTCAGATACTTTCAAAACGCTTCCCAAGGGACAGTACTCCTATAAATTCTTCACACATACACTGCTTCACTTTCCACGTCGAGTGCTGTGCTGTCCACAGACCCGCTGGTGTTATCGCGGGAATCGGTATAAAGATTTGCGGGGAAGTGCACTTGCTGCATATTGGACCAGTAGCTCCCAGTGCCTGTCAGGACTATGCACAAGACAAAATAAGCTGTATTTAAATACATGAATCCATAGGACAGCAATTCCTTCATTTCTGTGAATGCATAAGTTAAAGGACTTTATTATAGTCTGTTGAAATTACTAATTTAGAGGATGACCGATCTTTCCAAAAAAACAAGGAGAAAAACTATTACTTTCTTTTTGGCTTGGTGTTCACATAATATAATTTCGATAACTGCATGGTTCCTCAGAATTAACACACTCAACAGATGCGCAGACAGAAAAGAAATAATTTTGTTCACAAACAAGTGCACTTTACAAATGGTGCACTAATATTAGAAAACTAAATCCACCTACATGTACTCGAACTTATTTTGGTGTATGCAGACATTTGAAAACATCTGTGTATAAGTTTAAGGGTATTACACAAAACCCTGGGGAAGTTGTCTGGTATGTCCCCAAGGTTTTGAGATGCACTGTTTGCTATCCAGAGAGCCTATGAAATGAAACTTGCAGATCCAAAGGCCTCACTAAGCAGCGTTTCCAGCCTCTGAAGTGTCTCTGTGAAGCTACGGCAGACATGGGACTCCAGCAGGCTGGGCAGAGCTGGAAATGGAAGTGCTCAGCAGGCACCTTTGAAGTTTTATCTTGTTTTTCCTTCAAGAGGAGAGCACGCGCTCATTTTGTGGGGTCACCACAGTCTACATTAATCTGGAAATGAGGTGAAGAGACAGTTGATAAACAAGAAAAGGAGAATAAAGGAGACGCCAAAAGATTTGAAGACGCTCTGCTGATATGCCAATGCCATATTCCTTACTTCTATCACTCGCCTTGTTGGAGGGGTGGCTCAGCCCTTGCAGAGAGGAACCCTCCCTCGCCCCGGGGCAGTGCACGAGCAGGAACGGGCGCAGCCGTGGTCCCCGCGCATTCAGACCCAGGGGGAGCACACAATAGAGGGAGTCGCTTCTGCAGCCATGCAAGGCCTTCGCCTCGGTAGGAAGAGGACTCACCGTCACGTTAAACTCCTGCTTTGCATGTTCCCACAAGCCAGAGAAACACCCCACCTGCTCCTGGCAGGGAGATGATGTGTTTGGAGCTAAACACTCACCCTGCCCACAGGCCTTCAAACACCCACAGGCTCCTGGGCTCTGCCCACACCTAATCCTCCCTTTCTGTAATTCCCTTGAAATTGGGCATTAACTAACTTTCTTTCCACCTGTCACAATACCCAGGAAATCCCAGGCTGAACCCACTCCACCCAGCAACCCCTTGCATGAAAAAGTTGCGAATATATGGCAACCTCACGAGAAGCAACCTTGATAAAATACTTGAACACAGAATTTAGCAACGCATACACAGAAGAGCTTTCCCCAAAAGATACAAGTCCCCTCTTTATCATGTGAACTACTCTATGAAACCAATGTGTTATTTATGTATAAAAATGAAGGGCGATTTTAAAAAGGCTGTTTTATGTTGCTCAGCAAGCAATAGCACGCCTACATAACCCAGCTCTTTGGAGCAAGGGTCTTTGCACACCAGTCTAACATTCCTTTGACTCCGACAAAGTGGAATAAAATCTATTTCAAATATATTATTTGATGAAAGCAGATGTCAGCAGATACTGCCTATGTAATTGATATTTGATTTATTCAAGATTTATGCATGCTGTGCCTTAGATTTATTAATGATAATCCCCTGCTCTTGTGTTTAATATAGTGGAACCAAAACATAATTTGCTGGGATCAGTCAGAAATGCATCAAAGTGATTAACTCTACATGCAAACCATTATCCAGTGACATCCCTACTGTGCATAGTGCAAAAGGAGGCAATAATACAGTAATTGGCTTCACTTAAGCAAGTCAGATATTTGCTGTGATTGCTGGTAAAATTTGGTCCCTTTAATCTCAATGGCGCTACTTCCTCACATCCTTCATCTTCCCTTGATGCATTCCTATTCTCAAAAGAGGCAGAAACTTAAAAATAAAAAAAAAATAATTAAAACATCGACACAAGCAAAATCCCTCCCACAACCTGCCAATTTAACATGAGGAACTCATCAGAATCACAGTCAGCAAAGCAGGGAAAAACAGCTCTGCTCCCGAGAGCAGCAAAGAGGGTCTTCTCCCCTCGATGAACGCAGTATTTGCAGGTTGTTCGTGGCATTCACCTCACCACAGTGATGTGGGGAGGCAGATGGACTCTACAACCAGCAGGATGCACTTTGTGTGCTCAAGGACTGAGGAGGAGATTTAAGTCTTCCCTGTGCACCTCAATGCCCCATATCAGGAGGGGGGGCACGCCCTGAGGAAAGGCTGGTAGGGAGATGGGTAGAGAGCAGCACAGCAAGAATGGCTTGAAGAGAGCTCAAAAGAAGGATTAAGGTCAATGGGGAGGAAAGAATGTGACTCTACGAGTAGTCACGGAGGCTGGAAGTCCTCTCCTCCTCACCTCTGGGCGAGTCCTTTAGCTGGGGAAGGAGCAGGAGTCCCTTAGGGCTTGTGGCTGGGGACAGAGACTCAAACGGTGAGGCAGAGAGCAAAAAAAGTATAAAAAGCCCTGGTCCACGTGGGTAGGAGGAGGAAAGCTGTTATGAAAAAGGCAGCCTGTCTCCTGTGAATTTTCTTACCGGAGTCATGACAGCCAAAGACTCCATTTAGTCTAATTAATTTGTTCCACTCTTGAACAATACAATTTCAGTACACGTCTTGCAAGTTGTTACATTTCCAGGCAGATTCATTGCCACCGCAAGAGCAGCCATGTGTTTCCATGCTGAGGAACTAAATCTTTTAGCCCCTGGACCAGCAGAGTAACTCTGCTCCCGATGGCTCGCTGATCCACAGGACCAGCTAGATCCCTCCCACAAAACCCAGAAACCACCTTTCCCCCTGAGTCACTTAGGTGCTGTAGCAACAAACACTACCTGAGAGCAGCTCACAGAAATTAAATCTCATTATCTTGAGAGCTAATCCTGGGAGCAGGTCGAACAAACAGATATTGAGTGAAGTTCAAATTTCTATGCATGCTCTATCACCCTTACCAGCACAAAGCAACTCCACAAGAGTCCAACCAGTTTACAGCTTGCAGCTTCTCCTCATCCACGCTGGGATTTGCAGTGGCTTCAATGTTCTTCAGAGGCTGGGCTCAAATTAATGCTTGGGTTGAATAGGATGGCTGGACCACAAAATACAGCCCTCTAGATTCTGAGAGGTCCAGTTTTTGCAAAAGAGCTCTGACACGATAAGACCCAAGCAAACAGAAATCCCCTTCTTATCTCTGTAGCCTCTGCTCCTGAAGCTGTCCTGGGGGCAGCGCTGCCCTGACAAGCAGTAAACGGGGTGCTCTGGCATTCAGTCTAATCAGAAAGACGTTGTCTCAAGAGAAAACCACAACCAAGAAGGTTTTAAATGGGATGTTTAAATTCTCCGTCATCATCACTTAGGAAAAGAAAGTGTGATTAACGTGACTTTCTCTTTCCTTCCACCTGAAACAACAAAACATAACAAAAGAACTCTCTCCCCTCATTTCTCCTAGATGTAAGAGTGATATGATGTGATACAGAATTTCCTCACTAAGAAAGGTTTTATTTGGGCCACTGTGTTGAGGGTGTCAGATGAAGAATGTGGTGCATGCAAGCCACCACAAATTCAACAGAAAATAAAGAGCTGCAGCAGTGAGAACCGGGCACTGGGCCTGCCTTGCCTCAAAGAAGCTTTGTGACCTGTCAGCTAGAAAAGAAGGATCCCCTGCATGGCTTGTTAGAGCAGATACGGAGAGCAGGCACAAGTGAGAGTTGTGCAAGAAAGAGGAAATGCTCTTCTCTTATTCTCTCATCTCCTTGCCCTCCAAGAAGAGGACAGAGCCAGGAGGCACCAAAATCAAGCAAGTCCCAGACAGAAGGGGAAAAAAAAAAAAAAAGAGGTAAGAGATGGGCTGCTTTATTCACATAGAAAATAATTTCTAGATCTGGAATCATTGCTGTTTTTCTTTGTTTGTACCCTCCTACAGAAACAAGGCAGCCTCCTTCCCATAGCTTCCTCTCCCTTGATACCAGGTTAGAGGAGAGTCTCTGTTGGCCCAGCATATGCCTCAGTGCACCAGTATTAGTGTCCTCTTCTCATGGGTTGTGTAATTCTCCCAGTGTAGAGCTGATACTCTAACCAACTTCAGCAAGTCTTTCTCTTATCTACCTGGCTATTTAAAGAAAAACAAAAAAGCCAAACCAAACTTACCCCACATTTCAAAATGATGCACTTGACAAGCTGAGAAGATGACATCAACCCTGTCTGGTAGAAAGGGTCTACAATTCTCTACTGAATTTATCTTTGAACAAAATGAAGAAAAAAATGATAGCTTCAGTTATGAAGGGAATTCATATCACATGCAATTTTTTTTTTTAAATCTTCATTAATATACTTTTTCCAGATTGAGAATAATCACAGCCATCTGGAGATCAAATTATAAAATGGAGACTTGTGCAGTAAGAAGGAATCTTGTCACTCAAACCTTGTACAACTTTGTCCTGTAAAAAGATTGCTAATGTTGATTTTATAATGCTCTGTTTCATCCTGCTTCTGGAGTGCTTTATCCTTAATCGAAGTTGTTCCAGAATACCCCTGGTGTGCCCGTGGAATAACCGAGGCAGCAGTAGCTCCTGATTATGTCATTTCAGCCCTGTTGTACGCTGCTGAGATACTAATGGGAGAAAGTGAGAGAATTACCAGGAGCGGCACAAGACACAATAGAGGAAACGAGTGGAGTACTGGGAGGAAAGGAAATACCAAGACCCAGACAAGCCATTCACCTACTCTTCCCCATGAATTCAGAAAAGTGCCAGAGACAGCTGCTGCCCTCCAAACCCAACAGGCTGCAGATGGGCCTCCCCCAGAAGGCTAAATCCGGAGAAGAAACCTCACAGAGCAGCTGTAGACACTGACAAAATGGAGGCTTCTGGACACACAGAAACATCCTCCAACTGTGATGAGCCTTCCCCTCCCCAAAGCTGTTTGATTGCGACCTCTCTTCACCTCCACTTTATGCCTTCCCTTCTTCTGCCCTCTCCTCTATTTGTTTTTCCCTTGTAGATTAATCAGCCTCTCTTTCACAAAATCTAGCTTGTTCCCCCGCACTGGGGAATTAATATGATGTTCGAGAGCCTCATGCTGTTCCACAAGGGCGTCTTCTCCTCACCCTGACTGTGCTCCCTTTTCTGTTCCCACTGGAAGCTCTCTGAAACAAGAGCCACCTATAGCTCTATGTTCATGTAGCAATGGACATTTGTGTTGACCTCATAGGCCCTATGGGAATAAACACAATTCATGACAATTCGTACTTCCAAAGCTCAATGGAATAACCGTTTGCATTTTTATGACACTGAGTAAGTGCCTTTAGAACACAAAACCAGAAAACTTCAAACCATTTTGTGCTTAACCCCATCCAAAGTGAGCAGTGCTTTAACCTTCACTGGCCTTTGCTGGACTGTGAGGAAGAACAAAATCATAGATCATAGAACAGTTTGGGTTGGAAGGGAACTTTAAAGGCCATCTAGTCCAGATCCCCTGGAGTGAGCAGGGACACCATTACCTAGATCAGGTTGCTCAGACCCCCATCCAACCTGGCCTTGAATGTTTCCAGGGATGGGGCTTCTACCATCAGGCAACCGGTTCCAATGCTTCACCATCCTCATTGTAAAGAATTTCATCCTTACATCTAGTCTATATCTACCCTCTTTATTTTAAAACCATTACCCCTTGTGCTATCTTAATATCCTGCCATACACTCTGTAGACACTGTACTCTCAGCTGGTGGCAAGCAAAGTAGAGGAAGGCTGATCAGGAGGTGACTGGGAGTCTGACACACCATTAGCAGTGCTCCTCAAGGCACCCACTTACACCCTATGGCTGCAGATACAGCATGCACCTTCCCACGAGAGCTGCATTCCTTGCCCGTGGAAAAAACATCCTGTCATTTAACGCACACCCTCAGGATCAAATACCTGGCACAGCCCCTGCCCCGCTTTAAACTCATGATTTGAGCTGGTATGAACAGAGGAGAAACATAAGGACTCATCCAGCTCAAAGAGTTCTTCTCAACACTGAGGGCTCAACGGTCCCCAATGGCAATCAAATTAGGTTGCAGGAATGATAGTTCTGGACCACACTGCCGCTCCTGTCTCCAGTGATAGCCATAAACAGAAATCTTCAGAAGAGTGTAAGGACAGGAAAGCATATGTGATCACATCCTGTAATATTGCCCTAACCTGCAGCCTAGGCTCAGGACATAAAAAAGAAGTGACTTTTCTGCAAGTAGTGGAGTCACCCAGAGGTACCGCATCCTCACGGTGGCAGGAAAAGAGGACAATGGCTTCAGAAAAATGCCAGCACCTTGCTTAGAGTCATGGTGACAAATAGCGGTAAACTGTAGAGGCTGGATTTTACCCTTACGTACAGGTAATGAAGTGAAAACCTTGAGGCTCTGTTCATGAAAACAAGTACTCAGGCTCTCAGGGTGGGTTGTCTTTCCCCTGAAGAGAGTATTGTGAGCCAACCCCTACAAAGTGCCCTGAACTGTCAAGTAAATGAAACACATTAAGGTTAAACTTAAGGAAAAAGAACAGGGTGCTGACTGAGTCCAAGAGAAAGTACCACATCTAAACCGAAAGATAAAAAAACCCCAAGCTGCAGAAAGAAGAACCCGTCCCCCAACACAAACACAAGAAACGAAGGCTGCCAGCCTCTTGCATCTCAGAATCGTAGGACAGTCACCCAGAAATCGTAAGATAAGCTGAGAAACAGTGATATACTAAAAATAATCTCTTTTAAAACCCTTTCATATACCTTCATAGATGTGACACTCTCTAAAGGCCACATTTTTCATGGTCTTTTCCACAGCCACAAGGACTAGCTCTTTAAGGGAAAACCGAGGATTTTCTTTGAACACAAGCCTCCAGGAACTGAGAGATCAAGGGAAATACAAAAGCAAATGCAAAACATCCAGTATCAGAAGATTCATGGTTAAAAAAGAAGGATGAGCTGACAACGAGGACAGAAGGTCAGTTCATTAGGGAGCTTCTGATATAGAAGGTAGAAAGTTTTTCTCGAGAAAGCCAGGAGAATAACAGCTTAAATTAAATTACATATTAGTTTGGTGTTTAAAAAGAGATGCTCTTATTTAAGAAGCACTTAAAGTATGTGGTTTAAGTATATAAATGGTTAATCATACAGGTCTCCTCACACACACACGCAGCATTAATTCCCTACCACCACTTCTGCTCTGCGACTAGCATGGTTACCACTGGGGTAAAGATCACCCTGCAAAACCCCCTTCTTTTACCACACACAAGAGGCTTGGACACACCGAAATACCTCTCATCTCTGCAGCCATCTGGAACACAGAGCTTTGAAAAACCCAGTGCAAACCCAAAGTGAGAAATGGGCTAGCAGAACTTGCACCCCACCACTGAGACAGCTTTGCATTCATGGGCTGAAATGTCCGTGCCCTTCAAGGCTTCTAGATGAGCTGATGCAGGGTGCTTGGCCGGTGGGAAAGAATGAAAAGTTGGTAAGTGCAAATCTGTTAAATTCACTGCTGAGCTCATTCCTGAGTTACAATTATAAGTCCTGGAATGTTGCCCCACATTCAAAACACTAAGAGAAAACATGAAATACCATTTTCAGATTTGACAACTCTCTAGACAGGGCTTGCCAGAGAAAACCACCTCTCTGGGCCCCTTTGTCCTCTACTTGCTACTCAGCACACCTATGTCCGGCTGAGCCGTGTCTCTGTTCATGTCATTTGTGCCATTCAGTTACTTAGTGGTTTCCAAGCACGTTGCCCTCGACGCTACCCACCTCTCCAAACCCAACAGCCGGTGAGCAGCTCTTCGCTTACAAGAAATCCCACAAACACTCTACACACAGCATTATTTCTTCCTACATGAAGGAATGGTGGCTTTGAAACCCTCCTCACATCTTCTCCTGTGAACGCTGTCCTAGAAAAAGGACTTCTTGGCCTGACCCTAGAGCTTCTTCCATAAGCAGGACACTAGCTAAGGAACAGGGGTACAAGTCATGAGCTACATGGGCAAGGAAAAGGGTCACATCGCACCGCATGGGCTGGTCCCTGCAATAAATCCGTATCTAAAGACTGCACCTCTGAATAAGAACATTTTAGGGATATGAGGTTGTTAACAGGATACAACGTTGATAATTTAAGACAGCAAGTGTCTCCTTCGAGCTACGTGTCCCTACCTTGGCAGAGAGATGATGGTATGCTAGAAATATTAAACCAGCAAACTCCGTGGATATACATAAGTACAAGTAAGAACAGAATCCGAATCCCTGTCTTCAGGATAAGTCATCAAACAGACCCTCCTAAACAGCAGCCAAATATATATCCGCATCTACTGTTGTAGGTGTTAATGGAACAGCTCCCAAATATGAATGCTGAAATAACATCCTGATCTCCTGTAACCAGAGCTAAGAGGATTTGCCATTGATATACCAGCTCTGAGCTGGATTTACTTCAAAATTCTCAAAAGCCCCTGCAATGGCATAAAGCACGTTTTTGTGTCGAAGGAATCCAGATGAGCGCTCCACATGGGGCACTGGGCGATACGTAATGAATTCCACATTCTGGTTTTGTCCCCGGAGAAGGCTCCCACAGATTCCACAATGGAACAAGAGGTTTATTGAACAGGACAATGCGAGAGGAAATCTATTTTACAACTTTAAGCGAGCTTCTGTCTGCAGAGGATGAGCATAATTTGTTGCTGAAAAGAAAACTAATATAAGCAAAATGGCCTAAATATAAAAGGAACAAAATTTCATCTTTTCTAGTTTTTCAAAAGTCCTACGTATTTGTTGTATGTGTGCACTCATCCCTACACACACACATGCGTATATATGTAGCATGTATACACACATACTATGTGTAAGCACTCTCCAAACACAAAAGAGCTGAAAACAACATAATCCTGTCTTCTGGAAGTTCTTGGTATGGAAACAGTAATTAGATCATTCTACATTTGAATGTAGTACAGTTAATCTGAGCTTTCCCAGGGGCATTTTAAAATTAGGAGGAACACTATTAAGGAATACAAATGGTTTATTTCCTAAACTGCCAATAAAAGGACACGATCAACTTAAAAAACATGCAATGGAAATAGGTTGCTTAAAAAAAAAAAAAATCAGAACAATTCACTGCAACGTCATGAACCTAAATAGGATGTCATTGTGCCAGGAAATTAATTGGATTGTAAATAAAAGTGAAACCGATCAGTAAGTTTTTATTGCTTGTGACGAGTGAAAGGCAAGGAGTGTACAAAGAGCATAAATGATGAAAGTTGAATTTGTTCTGAAAAATTCTTTCAGTTTGAATAATCTGCAGGGTATTAATGGCACTGGTAAGAATTTTTATTATAAACACATGAGGACAGTGTGAATCGGGATTAATTCTATTGAAATGAATGGGATTGCACTGAGGGAACATTTTTGAGGGCTGCAGAATGGAAACTAACACAGATCTACATACCCTTTTGGTGAGAGCAGAATCAGGCCCATGGTTTTATTTTTGCTTTTCCTCCTCGCTCTGTAGTTGCTTATGCGCTTTTATAGAAAACTCTCTTTTCTCGAGCAGCAGGCCTCTAGATTTACATCTGGGTGCTCATGTCTAACTGCGGTGACAACATCCCTTTCAACTAAAACAAACACAGCTACCAATGAAGCCAGCAAACTCGCTGGAATGCAGGGCTCGCTGAACTGAAGAATGCCAAAGCAGCACAAAATAACGCAATCGCAAACCTTTCAAAGAGGCGACCGGGGTGAGACAGAGGCATTTGGAGATGTGAGGGACTGGGGGCAATGTCTCCCGAGGAAGGCATGTGAAGTCAAGAATCATAAAACAGGAGAACCAGAGTGAGATGCTATACGCTCATTTTGTATTTTGACCAGGGTTCTTGTGTTTCCCTTTTCAGGGAACAGAAAAGAGCAGATGCTCAGGAGGGCTATTTGAATGGCCGGCATGTTGGAGATCATACCTGATGAATGGAGACGAAGGCCAAGGACTCACACTGCTCCTCAGCAACTCATACTAACCATGAGGAGGAGAAAGCCCTGCCAGCTTCAGATGCTAAAGAATGGAGGGAGAAGCCCTGAGGGATTAGTCTCCTAACTCAGCCACATTAGTTCGATGATGTAACTACAGATTCTTCTCTGTTCTTGCATCTCCCCATTATTTAGAGACTTGAAAGTGCTCATGCAACCTGCGTGTGGTATTACGAATATTCAAGGGAGATGCATTTAAGTTAGCTTGAGTATGGCTACAGAACAAGACTGCACAATGAAAGTGTGATTGCTACCTGAAATGTGCTGGGGTAAAACACCAGTTTTTCAATGGGTAACGGCGGTTCGAAGTTGTGATTTTACTTAGGCTTGGGACAAACACCACACTTGTAACTAGCAGAGCATTCATATCTTGGGATGACTCTAAGAGGAGCCACGGCCAGCTAACCTGAAGAGGGAGTTGCATAATATATTAAAGCATTTCCAGGACGATAGCAGGGGATCGTGCTTGCTGGGCTCCACGTCCCTTACTGCCCAGTGCCCCAGAGAACTTCCCTGATGGGTAACAGCATTGCTTGAATCCCTCTCTTGCTGCACTGTAGTAACTCTTGCTGGGTTACTACATACCACGGGACGGCTGCACATGGTCCATTTTAAGGCCTTCCTGTGCAGCCAAAAAAAGTTTTAGGGGATCTGTAACAGTGTGTTTCTGGAACTAAAACTTAATTTGTTTATCCCACCTCTCAGAGAATGAAATAGCTCAAGGAAAAGCAAAGTGGAGACAGAGAGAGTACATGCGCAAAGGAGATGGACTCCCGTAGAATAACACAGCATACTAATTCATTCTGATACTGCTATTTAGTACCTGCAAAGTCTACCATTATGCATTATTAAATTCATGTATTATTGAATCTCAATCCTTGTTGCCTAGTAAGAAATGTGGATGATTTCTTAGCTTAAATTAAACCACTGCTTCCCTTATTTGAATAAAACTGCATTACTGGCTGCCTCGCATGGTAATCAGAAAACTGCATTAGGCAGGTAGTACTGTATGAATTAAAAAATAATGAAACAAGACTTTTCAGTCAGACATTGTTCCCTTGCCTGCTTTTCATGACAGCGGATTTCCTACTTTGAGTTGATAAGACAACAGCAAATGAAGATAACAACATGAGAGCAAAATCATTCACTCTAATAGGCTCCACCTGTGCAGACTTCAGCTCATTTACATGACTGCAGAAAAATTAGAAATCATGCAGCAATTAGTCTCTTCTAGATTATGCACTGTGTCAACTGATACCACTCTGGAGAGCACTAGTGCTAAAATGGTTTCAAAAGATAAATCTACTAGCCTGTGCAAACATTTTTAATTACCTGGAAAACTGGATTGCCTGCTTAGAAATCTCTGCTGTAAAGCAGGCTGCCCACACAGCACTGGAATCAAATGTCACCAGATTCAGATGTTTATATAACTGACTTTTATACTGTTTGATGGCTTGGTGAAAGAGAACCACGTATCTGCTTTTGCTGCTTTGTAGTTGAAGGAACTTCTCTTTAGAGGGAGGTAATGCAATTGAGGTAAAAGGCATTTTTCTTTCTCTTTTTATGTTAGCAGGTATCAATCCCTGTAGTCTCAGATCCTGCTGTCCACTCTGGTCATCCAGTGTAAAACGATGATCATTCACAGCACTGAACAAACCCACCAGCAGCTATTTACAGGATAAAAATTAAGGGCCGCATGGTGAACCTTGTACTCTCACCAGTAAGGAGTTCTTCACCTAAGAGGCCCAGTGAAGTCAATTTAACTGCTTATGAGTATCTGTTCATCCTTGTGAGCAAGCAGTTCGCAATCTGGGCTTAAATTCTTTGCCAGGGTTAGCATATGTTCTGGTGGAAAGGAAAGTCTGCGCTCCCAGCTGGTGCAAATCTGCAGCGTTCCCAAACTCACAGAAGTTCTGCAGATTCACACCGAGTGTGACCTGGACCCCTTGCATTAGCATGTGCTCGCCACACCATTGTCGTTGTTGAGGAGGTTTTAAAAGCATCTGTAGAAATTTGAAAATGATGATTCTTTGGTATATTTAAATTTCTCTGCAAGAAAAAAGCCTTTGAGTAATTAAAGGGGAAGAGAATAATGAAAGCACCATAGAGACCTCAAGAGTTACAGAATTTAAGTCAGAGCCAGGACCTTTCTGCTTATTTGACTAATTCTCTCAAGAACTCCAGAGCAAGGAAATACCTAACTGTGAAGCTCGCAAACTCTAGGACTGCTCTTGGGTTCGTATTCATAGAATCATAGAATCATAGAATTGTCAAGGTTGGAAAAGACCCTTAAGACCATCGAGTCCAACCGTTAACCCATCACTGCCAAGTCCATCTATACCATGCCCTCAAGCACCGCATCTATCCGGTCTTTAAATACCTTCAGGGATGGAGACTCAACCACTTCCCTGGGCAGCCTGTCCCAATGCCTGACCACCCTTTCGGTGAAGAAGTTTTTCCTAATATCTAACCTAAACCTCCCCTGGCGCAGCTTGAGGCAGTTTCCTCTCGTTCTATCACTCGTTACTAGGGAGAAGAGACCGACCCCCACCTCGCTACAACCTCCTTCCACAGAGTGTAATAATACAGCTTTATTAGTTGAACTGGATTAACTCATGAAGGGACTCATGAAGGCATCCTGGGAAGAGTATAGAGACACTGCCCGGTTGTACGCCCAGTATAAGTGAGGGTCAGCCATTACCCCCTGGCTCTGCTTCCTTGTTTGGTTCCCTTTCCATTCATGTTCCCTTCTTGTTACTTTATTTTTGTTTTCTTTCATTCGGGCCTGATGGTTTGTCTGTCTGTTCCCCTCACGCTCTCTCTGGAACTTGCTGCTCTGGGAGAGCTGCGGGGGAATATCCCTGCTCCCTGCCTGCTCCTTGGGACAGGCTGTGTGGGTCCTCGGGTCATGAGAACTTGTGAGTTGTTCATTTTATATATTCTGTTATCCTTTTACATTATTATTATAATTAATGTATCTTCATCTTTTCCTTTACTGTATTGGTAAAGTGTTTTTATCTCAACCCACGAGCTCTTTCTCTGATTCTCCTCCTCACCCCACTGGGGAGGGGTGAGCGAGTGGCTGCGTGGTCCAGTTACCGTTCGGGGTTAAACCACGACAAGGTTATAGAAGTGGGTTCAGTGAGGGTCACCCCCACCTCTCCACAAGGTATTTACACAGATCAGTTCTGATGTGGCACCAGGTTTGCACTAGTCTCCATTCAGGACCCCTGAATTATCCCTCTCTAGTTATGAAGACTTCTTGTTTCAGCTTTTGCAGTTTTGAAACTCTTAGCTGAATGTCTTCAGCATTTCCAGTCACAAATTTAAGAGCTTAACTTTGTTCTCAAAGCTAGGTCCTGTTGAGTTGGACTACGTCCCTCAGTCACACCTGTGTAGCGTGGGTACCATGGAGTCACAGCCCCAAAAGCCTCAGAGACCCTTCAGAGCTGGCAGGTCCATCTGAGAGCTGCTGCGCTATGATGGGGCTTAGCTGAACCATGGAACTCCTTGCCAGAGAACTGTTCAAATATTTTAAAAGTTTGTGTGGACCCAAAAATACGACCAGAAAGGATGCAGAGGCTGAGTACAGCCCTTCTGATATACATCTTAAAAGATACCCCATCCTTCCCCTGAGCGGCCTACAAGCTTTGCGGGCTGATACCTGTGAGGGAGCCACCACTCTCCTTACTCCTGTATTTCTGCTTCCTCCTTCCTTCAAGAACTAAAACTAAAACGTTTCTGCGCAATTTATGAGAAGTTGAGGGGTGAAAGGCAGCTTTGCCTGTTTGTCCTTCTACCCAATGCACAATTCATACAGAGAAGGAGCCGACATCCAGGTAGATGGCACACGGACATGGGGCGATTCTGCTCCGTTCACCCTTTGTGCAGGATTACACCTTTCGCTGAGGCAATAGCCCAGAGAACTCTGGCACAAACGGTGGGGAAAGGATTTTCGTCACTGCAGCCTTCGCCCTGGGCTCTGCGCTGGACAGACTCCCACTGAGTGTGGCCTCTCTTACCTTCTGGTTTTGGGCAGCTACTGAGTGCCAGAACGTTGCTCATCCATGAAGAGTCATCGTGCATAGCTTTGCTGCTGCTTTTTTATTTTAACACAAATCCAATATGGTTTAACCATTTTGAGGCTAAGGTATATATGCTTTGGATAGAAGTATTATCAGCCACACAGCAGCCCTGCAGAGGAAAGCAATGGGAGGAACGGGCCCTTTGGATAGGTGGGGAAAGCTGGAGACACAGAATGCAACAGTCCTTCTTGAAATGTGGCCAGAATGCAAGAGAGGGGCTCTGGAGGTGCTGCATGGAGACGTGCATACAGACACCTACCCTACGGCAAGCCAGTTCAATGAGCTTTAGTAGGAAGGACTGGCAAGGAAAGTCTCCTAACAGCTGCCTTAATTTATTCCTTGATGATGCCACAATCGGTGGTACTGACTAGGATTCAAATATAAAATGGAATTTATGGAGAAATTTATGAGTTTAATGGAGAAATCCGTTAAGAGCCTTGAAAGCCCTTATAGACCTAACGACGTGTTTTAAGTCCCCTAGCAAATTCTATGCTTGCCTGACAAGGTTCAAGTTTCATAGTATAACCTGACAGCAAGGGGAAAGAATGACAGTATATGTGGCAGAGCCATAACACTGACCATGGGCTGCTCATTTGGAAACCTCTTGGAAGATACGTTATGAGGCATGTTCATCTGCCATTATTAATGACCGAAGTCAAAGGATTAACTGGGTGAACCTGAACTAAGACTTGTGGAGCCTGATCTAAGACTTGTGGTCTTGGCAATGTGCATGGAAACTGCAAAATAATACATCGGATTCTCAACTAAACAGAATCTTAAAACCATCAAGGATAAACAGAAAGAGAAAGAGGTTGCTTGCCTCACTTATTGGGATTGCCTTAAGGATACATGGGCAAATAGAACACTGTAGAATGCAGGAGTTGCCACAAGATGGGACATTCAGATCACAAATATGAAAGTTGCTGGCAGAATACTGAACTTTACACCTAATGAGTAAAGCTGGCTTGATAAACAGTCACTTAAACGAGCTAATCCTTTGCTCCCTTTGTGAATCACCTGCCAACAGGCTCCCGATAAAAACCCTCTCCTGTTCAAGCCAGAGGGAATTCTGACATCGGTGACAGAGTTACTGTTCAGTTCTAGCTCTTGGTTTGTAACCGACTGGTGAAAACTGAGGATCAGAAATGTCATCCTGCAGAAGGTGTCCAAAATGTCTGTTGTTTGTTTTCCTTCGATTACGCTAACAGAGACACGTCTCTGGCTGTAAAGTCAACTGACCAAGAGGTGCCTCCACTGGGGAAACCACTGCAGCTTCCTCCTTCAAACGAATTTCCTCTTCTTCCACAAATTAGTATGTATTTTCAAATGCAGCAGTGGCTAAGCTTTCTGAGCTGTGATTCAGGCCACACAGAGTGAGCAAACAAGCAAGCAAGCAGGCAGAACAAAATGATTCCCTGCTGCAGACAGCACACATCTAGACTCAGCCGTAGCAGGACAGCAAAAGTGAGTAATTCCCCAAGTAAGGAAAGCAAACTTGGTTTCAGAAGTCAACATAATAACATTCAAATAATTGTTTTCCTCTCTGCTGCTTGGCCAGGTTTGTTAGTGGCAGTTGGAGCTCAAGTCCTAAAGGCAATGCAAACTTCTTCTGGATAAAAGGTGATGGATGGAAATGTAGCTTCTGTGATGTGTCTCACAATGAAGGGAAGGAAATTAGTCGAATAACTTGCCTAATGCACCATATGGAGATAGAAGCGAGGAAAGTGCGGCTGCTAGAAGTTAATGTAAAAAACACTAACCACAAATCCAGCGTAGGGCCAGACTCCAAAATGTAAGTGGAAGTGGCCTAGAAAACCCACACAAAGACAGTAATTTACAAGCAAAGGTTCTATGTTTCTGGAAAATAAGGGCAAGAATAAAAAATTGCCTCTGCTAGTAATCTAGGATCTGGAGCAGAGTAACTGAATCTATTGGGCTTAGACTGCCTGAAGGCATAACATTAAACTGGGGAGAGACATTCAGTTTAATCTCCAGCATGACAGATGTCCTTAAGGGGATTCTATGTAAATATGCAGTGCATTGTTTTTGCCTTCTTAAAAAAGCCGGGGGAGTTGAACCACCTCTCTCCCATCAGATGGTATGGATATTTCGCTCTGCCTCCAAGGAGACGTGGTTAAGTTCAAGAGCCTCCTCATGATTCCAGTTCACCTCTTCCCCTGGGCCAATGTAAATCAGCCGCATTACAGGGACGTTGTAAGTAACCCTCAGTGTGATGCACTTGCTATATACCGTCCGTGGATACGCCTGCACCCCGGCAACATATGATGCCGTATTAACAGCAGCATCTTTGATTTTTCAGCTGCATGGAGGAAAAAAAATAAATGGTGGGGGATGAGAGACAAAGAAGGAGGAGAGAAAAGACAAAACATTTCCTTGAGACCACAGAACACAAGGGCCCATATTGCATTCCTAGCACCAGCTAATAAACTGAGGGTTTCGGGGCTGATCTGAAGAAGAAATGTTCTCTTCTGGCACCATTTAAACTGCAGCTTAATTAGACAACAGCATCCAAGGTCTCACAACATTCATATTCCGGCCTGATACCACAGGATGGGACTGAATGAGTTAAACTCAAGGATACGGTACAGGGCCAAATGGTTCTGGTAAGAATTCTTTTTAAAACCACTGCTTTCAAAATAAATAATGCAGAAAAACACTTAGGGAGAAGTCTGAGAATATTCCAAAACAGCCCCTGAAGCAGATGATGATACAAATTCACCTGAAAGACATGAAAGAAGTTTGTGTGTGCCATACTGCAACTTCACAATCATGTGGTGCACGCAACCTCCAGCTTGACTGAGATGCTGAAAGCTTCTCTAATCCAAAACTAAGCTGATTTTACACTACAACCACAATTATTTTCTTTTTAAAATCAAGCATGCCACTGCCAGATCCGTAGCAGGTGCAAATCAGCACAGGCTTCAAGGGAGGAGTCTGATCTATAGCAGCTGAGGATCTGGTGCAAAATGAGATCATCTGCTAAAAAATTTAGAGAAAGGCATTTCTATTTGTCATCTGCTATCTGTTATAATTGCTCAGTAATTTCTATCTTGCCCCTCTAGAAATCCAAGTGACTGACTCTCTTACTGATCTGACTACTCCCCACCCTCAGCAAGCTCCTAGTGGCTCCCGGCCCGGGGATACTCACCCACAAGCCACTTATTCCCAATGGATTTTGTGGGGCTTTTCTTCCAGATAGAAGCCATCAGGACATATCCCAGTCTTTCTTACATTCAAAAACCATCGCATAGCCTGGACCACCAAATCCCAGGATGAAACCATCAAAGATACTATCCATTTCTCTAGCAAGGATTATGTCCTAGAAAAACAGCCAGAGGAGCAGATCTGACAGAATCTCTTCCAACGCAGTGGGATGTTTCCCACACCAGAAACTGTATTTCAAATGTCAGACTGCCACTGTGATCTCTGCTTCTGCTGTGCTGATCACCCGGTGCTGCACCGTCAAACCGCACTCCAATAAAAGCTCGGAGTTAGCACAGGGAGGAAATGGAGCACCAAGGCAACAACATCAACAGCAGCATTTAAGGCACCACGGAGGTTTAAACCGCGCTAACTGGGCGGATGCCCAGCGTAAGGGAGCTTTATGGATTAGTTAATGCTGGCACCTTTCTTCTGTAGAAAGAGGACTGGCAGGAACCATCTGTGTCCCGGCGTATGGAAGACCGCCATATGACACACGGCCCAGAGGGTTTACAGAGCATGTATTCTGAGGTCCTTTGTAAACACTAAGCAAGACAATCCCAAGAGCACAGAACAAACTAAATAGCATTAGTTTTTCCACATATCTAATGCATCCAAGTGTGCCAAAGGAAGAGAGAAGAAGAGAGCAAATGAACCACCAAAACCCAGTTAGGGGAAAATGTCTAGACAGACCTTGACAGTCCCCACTCCATAGCACAAGAGGCTACGGAGACTGTAAGAACACGGTTGCGAGTTTTCTTAGTGGCTTAATCTCGAGCTCATAAATAAGACATATCAAGCACCATTCTCAGCTCAGTACACATACTACAACTGCTTGTTTCCACCTTTGGCGAATTTCTGCTCCTTTAGAGGAGGAGAAACCCTCCAGGAGTCAAATTATATTTGTAGGAGAGACAAAAGAAAGTATTTCCTGGTCACTTCATTGCTGACTGTGCAAAATCCCAATCCCAGCAGCAGTGATTACCCCTTTTAATCCCCATTTATCAAAATTGCCTTTCACAACCTGTCAGTTTTAACTCCCACCTTGTTGACAAAAAACTATGACACTGAGAAGATAATTGGTTTCACTACCACTAGAAAAAAATGCTTGCCAAATCATCTAAAGCCCCTCATGGTCCCAGTTCTGCAGGACTCTCTGGGGCTGAATTTGACCCACCGCTTGTCAACAGAGACTTCAGCTGTTCACAGTTGCAAGTGGCAGCTCAGTCACACTCAGAACCTGATTTTATGACCACCTTGTTAAATCTCATGCAACTACTCCAGATTCTTAAAAGTGAACGCAATGTTTGGGAAATGGGTCCAGTTGGCAAAGACGCTCTTTCTTCATTTGCATAATTATAGGCTCTGCTTTAACACTACTTATGGCTAAGGGTGCCTGACACTTTCCATTAAGAAACTCGGCTTTCATTTACTAAGGACATTGCCAAACTCTGTGCTTAGTTTTATATTTTCCTAGCCAACGTCTGTCTGTCCTGGGCTGAATTATTTGGGAAAGTTTCAGTTAAAACAGTTCGGCTGTTTCCCAGAATGAAGCGGATGGGGAAAAACAATTTGTCTGCAAAAAAAAAAAAAAATAAAAAAAAAAAAAAAAAAGTAGTAATAATCATTTCATGCAGAAGTTCTCACAACCACATGCTCTGAAGCGGGAACTTAAAGCACTGCGGGAGAATTGCCCATATCAAGCCTGCTGCCGGCTCCCCACATACCCATTTGGCCAATTTCTGCTTTTGGCCAACTTCTAACCCTGCCGAGGACTCTCACCTCAGGGATGTTCTCTAGGCACTTATTACAGCTAAGTTCTCTCAAGATAAGTCTGCTTTGAATGCACTCCAGACTCGCACAGCTCTTGCAGGCAGAGAAGAACTTTCCAGGAGCACCCCTGCCAGGTATCTGACTACCCCAGGCACAATGGTCATTTTGCTGAAGCCTGATTCATTTGCTTCCTGCATCTCCCCAAATCGTGCTAAAACCTAGGAGGTCAGAAAGGAGGCAAAGACATGAGAGGTCCTTCCCTTTCTTTCCACATAGTTCTTCCCGCCTTTTCCTTGCCACTTCAGAGGCAGAGTATGCCCTCTGATGGGCATGCTTTGTTTTGGGGTGACAAGAGGCTAACCTTCTCTATGGAGTTTTTTTGTAAGGAGGCCCTAATCCAGGCCGGGCAGTTACACTCTCTGGTTCAGAAACCTCAAGGTCATCCGCTAACTCAGTGAAAGAAGCCATGCTAAGGAGCTCTCTTCCAAAGGGCATTAACCAAGAAATGGATGAACTGAGAAAATAAAACAGCCCTTCTCCAACAGCAAAGAATGCCCCAAAACAAGAACCCCAAATTCTACCTATTCTCATTCTTCACTAAAAATTATTTTCCCTCTGGAAGCATCGTGTTTACTCTCCATATGAATAAGCACAGCATACAGTGTACTGAGAAGAAGAAATGCTGCCTAGGACTTAAACCACAAAGTCAAGAGATCCAAATTCTATTCCTGGCAAATACCTAACACCAGCATTTGCAAACCCAGCCGCCTGAAGTAAGGCACCGACATTCATATTTAGGCACTTAAAAATGGAGCCTTGTATCCAGCAGCCTTGCAAGGGCAATATTGGTTACCCATGCTTCAAAAATCTCTGCCTTCACTGTTTGGTGTCTCCAAGTCACCGAATTCTAGTTAACAGTCTTCAACCTGTGGAAATATTTGGGGTGGAAAAGACTGGACAAAAAACAATGATCCTTCCTATGTCTTCTTCCTTCTAGGCACAGGTTTCCTCTTCAGTTAACACATGGCCATGGAAACAGCAGATTCCCTATTTAGCATCTCTGGTGGGACAGAAACTTGCCAGCATGCAGCACATACCTGGGGTGGGAGTCCTCTAACACATATCCACCTTCACGGAGTAGCCAGTGATGACTGGAGGTGGATACAGATATTCCAGGTGTTGTACTGCTCAGGTAGTGATAGCTCCACTCGGTTGGAATAGTATCTCACACTGTGGGTGTCCCACCGATCGCAGTGGGATTACAAGCAGGAGAAATTGCTGTTCGCCTTGAGCTGGGAATCACTGGCTGGTCTCTTCTATTTAATAATTGGAATGAAATGTCTTGCAGTTCCAAATTCCCAAAGGAAAGACTTCACCAAAAATAACCTACAATTATACTCTTGTCCGAAATATTCAGAAAGATTTTTTTTCTTTTCTTATGACATTAGTAACTTTGCCTGGATTTAACAATGGATGTCAACTGTGAACCTTTGTCTTGGGAGGAAAAACAAGAAACAAAGCTCTCAGATGGAGCCTTCTCCAAGCACTACATGCGCATAATTTTTTAATATTATCAGAATTATGTACTTCTAAAGTGCTATTCAATAAAGCCATCTTACCTGTCGGTAACAGAAGACTGAACTCTGCCCTCAAATTGCTTTGAAATACATGGATGCTGAAGACAGCCAGTGCTGCGCAATGAACGGCCTGATGCTCATGAGGTGGAGCTTACCAGACGACGTGTCATTGCGATTCTTCCAGAAGATGCTGCTTCTCAAAGAGCAATGAACTGTTCACTTCATAGCCTGGTGAGCACAGCGAACACGGGAGGTGAGGAAGGTAGGGGCTTACTTTGTTGCACAAGATTTGGAAAAGCTATTACTTACCAAAATAGGCTGTGTCCCGAGACAAAATATCTTCCTCGTAACACATTACTTGGCAGTCCCAACCATTCCTGGTACCAAGGGCCAAGGCTATTTCTTCATTAAAGCCATGCGATCACTCCAGTCAGAGCAGGAACCCGGCCCGGCACGCCAGACGGTACCGTGCTCGCACTCACACCGCAGGCGATGACGGTGGAAGGAGGAAAGGCGCCTTGCTGAGAGGCATTTTTCAGGATGGCTTTGAGGCAGACGGCAAAAGACAAGCCCTGCTCCTGGTCAGTTATGCCCGTATGTAAATACGGCTTTAAATTTTGACTTCTTTCATAAATGCTTGATCCTATTTGTTAACTGGTCATTAGATACAGCTACATTCCTTTGCATCTTATTAGACAGCATTCCTTTTTTCCTGAAGAAATAAATAAAGTGAATGCATAGTAAATGCCTAACAGATGAAGCCATAACAAGCTGTTGCAAAGCATGTAACACAAAGATATTGTTAAAACAATGTGTGTGCCTGTTAAATGCAGAAATATTTAATGTTATTATTAGGTATGCTATAAAATCCACCATAATTTATTAAATAATATGAAAGTATTTATAGATGGACCTTTCTATGCTACGTAACTGGTTACTACTGTAACAAACTTGCAATGCCAAATCTATCATTTAGCCTTTTTAACTTTCCTGAAGTGGTTTTTTCCCTCCTATGAAAAAGCAGATGTTCTAAAGCAACAGCAACTGTAAACTCCCAATATATGCTCAAAGGCTGAAATCTAATATTTAAAATGGGTGGTTCTAGCACAAAATGTCTCCGTGGTGACCCCTGGTAGCCGAGTGGAAACTAGATTTGGCAGCGAGTCCAAGCAGACGCAGCTCCTGTTGGTGGCATGCACTGACCAGGGATTCTTCCCATCTGGGCTCCAAACCAGGCCAAGGTGTCAAGTATTGCTCCACGTGCTCACCAAAGCGAGCTAAAGAGGGCTTTCGGCAAACTGCTTCCACCGCACAAATAGATAACGTGTCGGTTTGTTGTGGATTAGTAATTTATGTAACGAGGTCACGCTCTATAACCGGGTTTAACCCTGACAGTAAATCAGATTGTGACCTGCAACCAGTAATTAACAAAAGCCAGTTTTTCTAATGAAGTACCCACGGAGTTAAGAATATGAAATTCTGCATTCCTAAGTTGCCTAGGTATCCGTACTCCCGAGTGCTGCTAAAACAAAATCAAAGGTTTACTTTGTTTTTTAAATTAGGGAGTCCAGATAACTCCAGCCTCAAAAAAGCCTGTGACAACTGAACATAGTACCAAAAAAATATTTAAGCATCGCAGACTGTTAGAATCAGAAGAAAATAATTCCTCTGCTTCATATAAAAAAAACAAACCCTGGAGTTCCCCAAATTCCTCCTGTTTTGTAGTTTTAACTGTAGAGGAACAAAAGCACTAAGGAAAAAATTCAGTTCTCCTTCTGAATCCAGAATATCTCTGCTGAAAAAAAAAAAAAAAAAAAGGATTTATGCCAGCGTTGCTAACAGCCGTCTTTGCCCCCTAATGGGAAACACCAGAAAATTGTTAACAAAAATTCAATAGCTACATAATTTGGTTAAGATTTAAGAATCAGTAATGCTTTCTTTAATAACAGTTTTCAATATACCATATCTTTCATACAAGCAGGATAGCATTTGCCACGGACTGGGGATGGTTACCAGTCAACTTGAGGTGCTCCACACCTTCCAAGAGACGGTGCAGTGCACATGACTGGTCCTTGTATTATATATAAGCTAGAGAGAAATCTGGGGCTGAAATGAAATTCAGTTGAGGGGCTAGACTCTAAAGCTTAAGGAACTTATTAAGGAGGGAAATATGTTTTATAATCTACATTTACACCTTCTGAAGGTCCATAAACCCAGGTACTTTAAAGGAAGTCAACATGTTTTTTAAAGTAAGCCTTTTCTCCTGGTTCCTAGACAGACCTTAGCAAATCTCCCAGGGGTGAGGAACACTAAACGGTGCTGTATTTGGCCAAACAAGACAGGCAAAATCTTGAGACTATCTGCAACAGCATTTTGATTTTGGTTACAAGGAAATGGATCTGTACTAACCCTGTCGTCTTCAGGTGACAGATTTACCCCTAGGGATCAGACCCTGATCATCCAGGAAAAGGCAACTTCTGCTGCTGAAGTTTTACTTCTCTGTAGGACTTTCCCTCTCATTCCCTCGCAGCACACAAACAGAGAAAAAAAATCCCATTTCAAGCAAGGCATGACCCAGCAACCTTATCATGAGGTTTTGTTTCAACACAAATGTTTGATTTCGCACTTATAAGAAAACACATTAATTTGGGAGCAGCTGAGCATTTTGGTCACCAAGAGCCCAGGCTGAGCCCCGCTGAGCACCCTTCGCAGCCTGCGGACTGGTGCAGAGGCTGGGGAGCTATAGGCACCGCTCCTGGTCAAGATGTGCACATCTCAGGGGGTAGTTTGGACAGCAATGACTTTGGCTTGAGCAGACAGAAGCAGGCAGGTCCAAAACAAAACTCTGCCAACTAAAACAGACATTCCAGGATCAAATTCCCATCCCCACCATGCGCAAGTTTCTCTCCCCTAGCTCCCATCCCTATCATCACCTTAAAAAAAATGGCTCAGATCCACAAACTATTTCAGGATCAGGGAGTGAGTGAATGCTGGAGCTGCAACTCTTGCTTGGAAAGCCCCAAAGGACAAATGAGGCAGCATCCTTCAAAGTAAGAGGCAAGTCCTGTTCCATTTATGGCTAAGATTATGACTGGAAGAGAAAAAAAAAAAAAAAAGAGAATAAAATAAAGTCTGCCCTGAAGCCAGAGATCAGCCAGCACAGGAGCGTTGGCTGAGAGCACTTGAGGGAGAGACCATGTCTAGTAACAAACAAGCTGCCACATTCTGGACTAGATCCAGTTCCCAAGTGGATTGTAAGACATGGCCCTGTATTTATTTCTACAAAGATCAAGCGTGTGCATATTTACATTGCTTGGTCAAAGAAGGTTGACCACAAACAAGCGAACAGGAACCACCTTCCTATTCTCTGCTTCTGGCTCAGGTGGTGCCATTCACACCACGAGCTCTCACCTGAAACTGCAGATATATGGTGCCAGGCGTTTGCCTGATGGCCATAAAGGAGGTTGCTTAGGCTTGCCTGGGCAAAAGCCTCAGCTAGCCCAGAGCTCTCCTGGGTGATCTCAGTCTGTTCTTGCCCCTTTTTGCTAGAGAACTCTATCTATGACCCAATGAAGCACGTACAGCGTGAAGGAAATGCTACACCTGACAGCCACAAGTTCAGCGCTACAGTCTGCACTGGCCTCCCCAGGTAGGCCTTCCCCAGGCAACCCAAAATGCCCGCCTGCGTCCTCAGTCCGTGCCAGGGGAAACGGAGCCATGTGCAGAGACGGCCAGCATGGTGCTGACTGGTAGAGTTACGACACACAGAGAAGAGTGAGCGGCAAAAACGAAGTTCTGAGACAAAACCAGTACGTTCCAACAGACCAACAAGTATTCTGGGACAAGTACACACACCTTTCTGCAGGCTGCAGAAAACACCTCTGGGTGGTGGTGGCCTAGGGATAAGTCTGTGCACCTGAAAGCTGAGAAGCTGATAAAGACATTATTGCTATGTACAAACTTTATTTTTTCATGGATGCAACAACATTTCCACTTTTCTATGCAGAAGAGGACTCTAGGCAGTATTTCAGTACAAAGCTGGAAGGCTTCTTGAACTTGCTCTTCCACCCCAGCTATCTCTTGGTTGACTTTGCTTCTCTGGCTCTGCTCTGCTACCCTCTCAGTATACACTGCCTTGCCGCTACGTAACTTATGCCAGCATTTATGTCACCTCCCAGCCTGGCCAGTACAGTCTGCTGAATCTTAGGTTTCCAACCTTGGTTGGAAATCCATGATTTCCGACTTCAAAAGATCTCCAGGTTGCCAGAGTGGCAAGTCAAGACACAATATTTCTGGTGTAAACAAAGATGTAGACCAATATTTTTAACTCCCACAAAAAATATCCAAAAATGGATTCAGTGCCAAAGAATGGATTTAATGCCAGGACACACTCCCCTCTCCAGGCCATTCCTTCCTTCCTTTAAGCACCACGGCAATCGCTGTCAGTTAATGGCCAGCATATCTGGATATGTTAAACTAGACCCTCAGTAATGAGCATGGGAAAAAAAAACAAACCAAAACAAAATCAAAATGATTTAATCCAGAAAGGGGGCAAAGCAGGTAGATGGTGAGGGCTCGGACACACAGTTCTGCTAGAGCAGCTTAAAAACTTAGCCAAACTCATTCACATGCGCACACAACTGCGATGAAATGCTGTTTTACTCCAAACACCAGTGAAAGAGGAGGCTTCACTACCACGGTCTGCTGCAGGCAACCTGGCAGAGAAGCCGTCCAGTCACCTGCAGGTGTAGGACTTGGGCTCCTGAATTGCATTGCCTTGGAAATGAGGCAAGATGGGAACGAATGATTAGCGCAAGGTAAGATATGACATGTCCCTTATCGAAGCAACTGCAGATCTGGGCACACTGACTCCCTCGTGGACTTTGACTCCTAAGTGCCTGTCACCTCTGAAATAGAGACGTAGGCTCCCAA
Organism: Podiceps cristatus; assembly: GCA_000699545.1. Classification (NCBI taxonomy): domain Eukaryota; kingdom Metazoa; phylum Chordata; class Aves; order Podicipediformes; family Podicipedidae; genus Podiceps; species Podiceps cristatus. Next base: position 6,854 of record KL278788.1, on the reverse strand, counting down.
GTTAGCGGCCGGCTTTTGGAAACATTACCCTACCACGTCTCATCCCTACCACCACCCACAAACCGAGCAGCTGAACCAGGAATTGTGACAGACAAGGCTTGAAGAGCAAGAGTGCCGGTCCGCAGATGACTCAAATTTACAGACCTCAGGTATTCAAAGTGAAGTATTTAAAGACAAACAAACGAAAGGCGGACGAGCAGAGGTGGCAGCAGCTGGCCTGTGCTGGATGCGCTGCTCGAGCAGAAAGTGCAGCATGCGTACTGCCCCGCTAATGCGGCTCCAACTGCGCCATCCCTGCAAGCGACGAATAGCGCTTCCAGGAATACCTAAAATGTGAGGTTGCCTTGCCTCTCTTTGGCCTCTTTTCCCTCCTTTTCATTTCTTTTTTTTTTTTTCCTTTTTATTTTTAAAAAAGGCACACAAATCCAGAAAAACAGGGGAAATGACATGTATAGAATAGTTAAGGATATATCAAAACTCCGTTCTATTCACTTCTCTAAGCACTAGGTTCCTATGGTGTGTAATTACTTAACACAAAGAAAGTAATACTTGGTATATATAGGAAAGTGATTAGAGTACATACTTCACTTCTGAATAACAATATCTGGAAAGAGCAACAAAGATGTGCTCACATTAACTTTTAGGGGTGGTTTGGGTTTTTTTCCCCTGGTATGTATCAAAATAAAAGAGGGGGGAAAAAAAAAGACAAAACTGAAGAAACATCATTGGTTTTGATGTGTAAACCAAAATTAAAGCTACAGTATAGAATTTAGCATATGAAAAAATAAAGACTAGTTCAGACACAAAAGAAAGTGGTGTTTCAGGAGGAAAAGCTTGAAATGAACTAACTTACTATTCCTGGGCATATGCTAATTATAATGTCATTAACACAATATTAAGGACTAAAAATAAACTTTGGCTTATAACAGATAGGAATTGTAATTGCCAAACGCAGTAAATTTTGACAAAGTAACTTCATTTGAAATGTGTTTGTTAGTGCAGTCAGAAAGGCTGAAGTGTGGCAGTAATAATATCACCTTATATAGTATTCTAAAGTTATTTTGCTGTTCCTAGAGAACAAAACCAGTTTATGTAAAACTTTCTCTTCCATCTTTATCCAAATTTCCTTCCCCCTCCCCCATTTCAGGCCTCATGAGAAAAAGAATAGTACCAAGCTAAACCAAAATGCCTCCAAAGTAAATGTCACTGTTTTCCCACTTTGACCCATTTCTCTTGCCTGTTCTATATAGGACTCAGTGGGAAGGAAAGCCCTTGAAATTGGTGCAATTTCTTTTGTGAATAATCAAGGGCTCAATTTTTGGAGCTGCTATTCTGATTCAGTTCAAGTTACTGTAGTTAAATTAAAGGGCCTGATTGGGAGGCATGAAAGGAGTCAGTTTTGCCGCCCTATTCACATTCGGGGAACTTCTGAGACGTCCATGTTAAAACTGGATCCTCACAAGGGCAGGCTTTGGCCCAAAAATGCATTTCAAAACAATCCAAACAGATGGTAGCACTTAATACATCTATGAGAAGGCTTTCTCACTACCATGCAAGTTTTCTGAGGGCTCAGCTGGGCCGAATAGGGAAATCTCGCTTTCAAGTCATGTTTGTTTTATATATGAGCATATACAGTTCTATAATGGGAGGAAAATTGGTGACAAACTACCCAATATGAGTCTTTGATAGGTTAAATCGAAGAGAGGAAAAGAGTCCTCAAAGACCCTGAGTGCATGTCCATGTGCAGGACTTCCCTTGAAGGTAATTTAAACTGTGCGGTTCCTATTAAGTTAAATCCCCGTATTTTGCATTAGCTATTTATTACACCATGAAACAAATGTGCTTTGTTCAGAGCGTTTAATTCCTAATGATTAATATGAAATAGTTTTGCCAAGTGACTCTTTTCTCAGATAACAATTTGTCACTGAATGCTAAAATCCCTGCTTAGGCCTTATTCTCACTCAGGCTACACGTGTGATGAACTTCAAAGCAAGTACTACTTTAATAAACAATTCTGCGGGAGAATTTTCAAAGGATTTTTGTTTGCTTGTTTGAGGTCTCAAAAGAGCTGCTATCTTTCTTAAAGCACAAGATCCTGGATTCATGCAAATTATGCGATTAACTGCAGTTATTATTTAATCGGCAAGCCAGTTTCTACCTCAAATGGTCATGAAGGGAAATGAGGAAAATAGGATTTAAAGGTAAGAAGCAAAACAAGAACTGAAACAATCCCTCCACTGCTGAAGCTTACTAGTAGTATGATTTCTAGGGCCTGACTCAAAAATCATGGCTATTTGGAATCATTAGCCATTTACCTATAAAATACACAAATAAGCCAATTTCCGTAACTTCACTGAAGTCCTTTTTTTGTGTGAAACACATTCTCGGGTGAAAACTACTTTCCCTAGGAAATGTCTTCCTCTGAAGCAAGAGACAGCTAAGGGTCCTTTCAAAGCTTTAAGGAGATCCTTGCAGTTATAAAACAAGCAGAAGGAAGTTTAAAGCAAACACAAGTTAACGCTTTCTTAAGTGGTATAAAGATTTCACGTGCCCGTAACTTGAAGAAGAAAGTGCATTAATATACTTTGTGGTTGCTGTCTTTATGGGCACTCTGCCTCCCTCTGTAGCACTAAAATCTCACAAGATGCTGTGCCTAATTTCAGAAGATGGGCAGTTCATCGTATTTCCGATTATTTTATCTGGATAAATAAGAGAAAGGTCACCTCCTGCTGTGACACATTTCTAGTCTCCCGCCTATCCCATTTTTCACAGATAAAGCTTTAAAAATTATTATCTTTTTTTAAAGCACAACTTTGTTTCTCAGGATAAAAGCTCAACTCCCTGAAGTCAGTGAGTTTTACCCCTAACTTAACAGAGGCGAGATTTTGCCAACTGCACCTCTTTTCCAGACAAGCAAAGAGGCCACACGCAAACAGAAATCGGTTACAACCTCCCCTCTAATTTTTACATCAGTAGCAGAAAACAGAATTATCCAAATTAATGCAAAGCTACTTCAATTTCTGTATTTATAATCTATGCCAATTACATAGAATCTTGACTGTGCATATATCCCTTTCAGCTTTGTGTTCGACACTGTCAAAACAAGATATTCCTTTAAGTCACGGGGTTAAAAGGTACCTGTCTCTGAACCAAGATTATGAGTCTTTACTGTAAGAACAGTCAAAAAAAAACCAAACCAAAAAACAACCTTCAGAAGCCTCATCTGAAGTTAATCTCTTGTCCTTGAGATAGCTCCTCTCCAGCTTTTTAAAGGGCAGAGTGAACCTGTGGTCCCTCTAGGGTGTAAGGATCACGCACCTTTTTCTCACTGTCCGATGGGTTTTGGTCAGCTGTTTAATGTTTCCAGTCCTTCATCTACATATGCCACCAGACATAATGCCCCAAGCAGCCTGGGAACGTGGCCATTTGTTAAATCTTGCTGGCGTCAGCTACAAATTGTGCCAGCTCCAGTCTTAATTTTTATTCAAGTGTAACTATTAGCTCTACTGCTAATAAAAAGTCTTTGAAGAATCTCATCCTTTATTTGTATTCACTGCTGAAATGAGCACCAACGTGCACCCAAGAGTGCGCCCAACCTCACACCTGGTAGAGACAGTCAACAAACCTGACTGTTGTGACACTTCCATTTAAGAGTTTGAACCATTTTTCTGCATTTTACTGTTGCAGAGAAAACTTAGTGTAAAAAACAAACAAACAAAATAATCAGCTAAACTCACCTGCCTGGATTATATGAAGTTCATTAACTTTCCATTGCCTAAATCAGACTTCGTATTGGATCACAATCTAATCTGAAAAGAACGCTTGGATCCAAAGGCCAAGGTTTAATTAGTTGCTTTGTATCATCTACCCACACACTCCAAGTCAGAGAAGAAAATGTCCTTTCAACTAATTGAAGTCCTGAGAAAAGTGAAATTGCTATTTTCACCTGTCCCCCTAGCACCTCCTTTTGGTTAATTTGAGGCTTTGGATCTGCTTCAGTGTACAGAGAGCCGCGATTATTAGATTATTCGGCCGATCGTGAGAGGCTGGCTTCTTCTCCCCAGTAAGATCGCAGCATCGTGCCCAGGGCTCCAGGCACAGACGCAGACCTGCACACAGACAGATTTTCTCAACACAGTGTTAACGCAACACAGTGTTAACGCAACCATGTCATCTCATAACCACTCAAGTGGTTATTTACCCCTTTAAGTGTTTCTAGCTCAGCTGCTATGAAGGAGGAAAAGTCCAAACTGAAATATGAACATTTTACCTACCTATTTTGGGGCATAATCTAAACCACACTGATTTAATGGAAAGGCTCCAGCTGGCTTTGAATCAAATCCAGTATGGAGGTCCCTAAGTGTTACTGAGTTTTTGTACCATTAACTGTGGAACAATTATTATAATATTCATATCAGTTCCTCAAAATATGAGAGGGCCTTTTGTATTATTTATGTCTCATGATAGGAGTTGGTAAAGTTTATTGTAGCAAGGACACCAGTCACTGATTATAATCTTTGCCATTTCTGATAATGCTTAGAGTTTCTTTATGTAGGTTGAAATAACAATATGATGAATAAATAAAAACAGAGAATAGAAGGGAGAAATGACAGAGTTCCCCTCCTTGCCCAAATACATAGGAGGCCAAATGAGCTTTCTACCCTGCCAAAACATATGCAGGAATAATAGCAAAATGTGTATGTTCAGGGTAGTTATCATGCATGTATTTTGGACAAGCCGCATTTGTTTCTCGAGTACTCTATCAGACAACGGAGGAAACCAATGCCAACATTGCAACAACAAACACAAAAGCCTGGGGTAAGCCAGCCCCACTGTGCACTTTTGGTGCTAAATTAGGGAGAAAATGTTGGAAACCAGCCCTAATGTAGCAAAAAATAAACTATCCAATGACAGAGGAACTGCAAGCAGCTTGGTTCAGAGATGGGGTCTCAACTTCTTCCCTGTTCAGGCCCCACAGGTTCCCCTCAATAAATAATTCTGGAAATTCTGAAAACATGGGAGAGTGAGGGTGTGAAAAGAGATTAATTTCCCTTTTCTAACAGAGCAGTTCCTCTTTGAGAACTTAGCAAAATATATAAATACCTTCTCTAATGATTTGCTTATCAGCATTATTCATTGTTTTTCAAACATGGAATTAATTAGCCCATAGAAAGTACGAAAGAAAGTGAGAGAGAGATGAAGCCAGTGAGTACAAATACTTTACTATGGTATAATGACAAACATAGGAAGACATGGAGAGAGAAACACATCACAATGCACAAGGTCTTTTTCTTGCCAGCTGACATCTCTCTAAAATAGGAAGAAAAAACAATGAAAAGAGAAAGCATCAATAGTATTGACTGGTAAGCAAGACGGGGGGGGGGGGAGGAAGTTTATAGCATTACATTTAGACCCTGTGTAAACAGAGACATACCATTACACAAACGCAGAAGAAACTCATTATTCTCAAGAAAATGTTTGGAAAAAATCAACCTGACATGCCTATATATTTTCAATACAGTGTAGTTAATAGAGAACAACCTAAGGATCGATGTGCCTTTGGCACGTGGTACACAGGAGCCGTAATTGCAGGACGCTGTAAGTTGGGCAATATAACAAATTCATTTGGAACACCTATCAGCTAGAGAAAGCATTGTGAAGGGCCGAAGTGCAGCAGCAATGCTTTTAGTTTTAACACTGCTCTGAAAGTTATTCCATTGCACAGACCCAAAATATTTCTCACTCTTTCTTTCTTTTTCTTCCCAAACTTCCCCCTTGATTGTGTTGTTGCTGAAGGTTTCCATGGTGTTCTAGACACCTAATTTCTTTATCCAGACCCTCACAAACCCCTCATTAGAGCAACAAGTTATGAGTGAACCACTACCATTCTCCAAAATGAGTAGCTGCATCTTTCCTTCCTTAGATTTGTCTGTCAGCGTTCCTCATCATCTTTATCCCACCTGAATTCCTGTTGTTCTGCATAGCTGGGTACAAGTGCTCTCAGGATCAGAGAGCATTTTGATTTGGAAAATGCACTCAGATCCATTTAGTGTATCCTATATATTAATTTTATAATTCTACCCAAAATACTACAGCTAAAACTAAATAGTAGATGAGAACAGCAGGATAATAACATTAAGAGCCATGAGGAAAGAAGCAAATACATGTTTTCAAGTAAGATTTCTATTGGGAAAGGGAGTGAAGGACACAGAGAAACAGCAAAAACTATTTCAGATGGCAGGAATAACAGGAAAAGGCTTCTGTGTTAAGATAGCAATTGGTGTGAGAAGATAAAGACAAATATTGGAAATAAGACAGAAACGTATCTCTGTTGCTTGGGTGTAAATCTGCAGTAAATTAACCAGTCTTACTCCAAATTTAAGTCTATACATCTAAGATCAGGACATAGCCCAGTGTGTTTAAGATTGCAAGCATATTTTTCCATACTGGAAATTTTCAGCCACAATAGGACATTGCTGGCTAAAACCTGCTGTCACAATTGAAAATACATCCCCGTGTAAGTAGCTACATATGAAGCGAAATAGGTCAAATACATGACAGTCTCTGTAATTCTTATCTGATACATAGCAGAAGTACTGAAAATGAGAAGTGCACAGAGACAAAAATCCAAGGGATGTAAATCCTGTCTCTTCAAAACAAAACTACTCTTGTTTTTTCTATCTTGTTGTGTCAGAGACAAGTGGCAGGAAAACCAAGATCCAAACATCTTGGTCTATATAGGCTGCCTAAGATGCAGGTAAGTAAAAAGCATTACTTGAAATGCACAGTTTTGGGCAAGGAAATTAGGTGTTACCTATAGCCCTAGTGTGCTGGTTTTGCCTGGGATAGAGTTA
>JMFS01095359.1:0-31109 GCA_000699545.1 Podiceps cristatus | reverse complement strand
GTCCTGGCTGAAACCAGGACACTGCCTGTTACAGTTATTTATTCAGACAGCAACTGAACAGAGTTTTGAATTAACATCTTCCAAGAAAACTAATTCTTACACTTCTGAGAGACGCAGAGAGAACCAAAAATAACATATACATATGTGTCAAGGATATGTAGAAGTTTACCAGGGGATTAAGAAGAAAGCTGTTAACTACCTAATCTAAAGCCATAGGCAAAATGACAGTAGCTGAGGAGACACCAAAATCCTGTCGTCCAACAGACAGTAATTATTTTGAGAGCTCAAAACTGTCCCAAGTATTACTATCCTACAGGTCACACATTTTTATAATATAAAGTGTCCAAGGTCTGTTATATTGGCCATCATTTCCCTGAACAGCATACTACAGACAGGTATTTTTTAATGATGAATTGTACACCCTTCTGCTTTGTCACCTTTATTTGACAATCAAATACATGAGATTTTGTAAACAAATGATACAGAAGGATTAGTACTGAAAACACAGATCTCTATTAGCAAGTCAGCAGAGTAATGAAAAATAATGAATTCAATACATTAAATATAATGAATAAAAATGCATTCACAATTTAATGCAAAAACTAGCAAAGCGTTTTAGGCAAACTGATAATAGGTAGGTGGACAAAGCTCAAAAGACTATGAAGATCTTAGATGAGGGTCTCTGAAGGGTTTCTACAAGGAAGAAGCGAAAAAATTGTGTGTACATAGGAGTAAGGGAGTTGCATGTGTTTCAGTCAAAGGCTGGAAAGGAAATGCCACCACATATGACACAGCAGGAGAAATCTGGACAATACTAAGGCAGCTGAAAAATTCATAGAGGGAACAGAAAAATACTTGTCTTCTCAGATTAAGTCATGCTTAAACACATTTTTCTGATTAGGACAAAAGACCATCAAATACTGCTTCCTACTAAGCATTTCTGTGATGTCATTAGTAACCTCTGGCCTCTAATTTTCATTAAACTATTATAAGGAACACAAACAGAAAGGGAAGCAAAATTTAGATTAAGAGCTAATAGGAATGAGCTTTATTGCTAGTTCCAGAAAAGCTGCCAGGCCACTGACCGCGTTAGAAGTTTGCTAATAGCACTATGACACTGAACTTCGGTCAAAATTATTTGTCTAGTTAACCTCCTCTGACACCTGCAATATGAGCTATGGCCAACACATCTGTATGGACTGTATCCAACAGGTGACAGTGAAATAATTTTTTTTAAAAAAGTAGATATTTAAAAATATTAAAAACATAAAAGCCTGTAAAAAACAAAGGATTCCTCTAAAATACAACCTATTTTAATGTAGTTGAAGTACAAATTAATGAGAGATGCTCTTAAAAATTCATAAAGGATAAATGCTGAGACTTTTCCATTAATACAGGAATGAGTCAGCAGGCACACTGAATGAATCCCTCGGTATTAGGAAACATGATGAAACTAGCCAGTTGAAAAGTGAAGCTATAATTTTGTTTATTTTTGTATTCTGACCATATAATTAAAACATATATTTTTAAAGCAAAATATGTGCTCAATTTGCTCTCTGTTACTATTTTACTTCTGTGGAAGTATTTTAACTTTCTTTTTATTGGTCTTTGAGACAGAAAAGCCTTTTAATGTACTACTGGAATAGCAGTTTATAAACTGTATCTAATGCAGCAGAACTGTACATGAACTTATATTTTTTAGGTTAGTATTATTGTTGTCTGTGCCTAAATCATCCCACTTAAAATGAGCAGGTCAGATATCACAGTCACAGTTTGCAAAGGTAAAGCACAGTAATCACTTTCCACATGGTCCATGACACTGGCACCGGCATTCCTAAACCGTCTGCACTAGTGGGATGGTAGCAGTATTTAGAAATTGGTGACAGAGTAACAAAATGTGTATTCAGTCAAACCCAGGACTGTGTGATGAAGGCACGGCTTACTGAAGAGAGGCTAAGACCAAAATCACCTCCTATTGTTTTGGTATTTGGGCTGCTGAAGTGAAGGTCAGATATTCTCTAAAAAGCTGGATGATCCATATGTATCAACGTAACATCACCTCGCTGCAAGCACTAGCAGGTCACTAGTCTTCTGATTCTCCATTAGCACACTTGCACATTTTCAAACCATTTTCTGCTTCCAGAACAGATGTCTCCTATGAAATGACATACTCTAGAGTGGTGTTTCAGCCCCACACTTGCACACAGCTCACAGCTGCGGCAACAGCATTGTTCCTGTGCGCAGCACAGCTCACAGGCTTCTCTGAGATCAGGGGCCCAGCATTCCCCTCCCCTAGCAAAACCCACCCTGGTCTTAAATCTTTTGAGCTACAAGCCCCCTTTGAAACACCTGCGCTGTGATAAAGCTAGTCCTTGTGCAAAACAAAGAATGAAAAGCCTCACCTGGGTTCTTCAGTTATTTTCAGAAGTCTGGGCTCAAGGATGACAACTGCCTCGTTATTTGCTGTACCATCATGTATATGTTCAAAGGGACACATTCACTACCCAACAAGAAGAACCTTAATTAGGCAGTCAGGTTAGAAAACCAGACGCCTTACCAGGACAGAGAGACTGGTTCATCCACAGGGAATACAGAACATCTAAGTTAGGCTTTTTCTTTGACTCACACTCTGGAGGAGATGATTTCTTTTGATATTATAGGGAACCTGCTTTCTAAATCAGGCACTTTTATTTAAAGTCCCTAAAGATGAGCACAGGAATAACACCCCAACCTTCTGCTCAGCCACGCTCTCAGCCATTTCATTAAATTGCATTTTGCTTTGCTCCCTCCTTGCCCAGGTCCCACACAAGCTTGAAAAATCACAACTGTTATGGAGGGGCTCAATTTCAAATAGAAGCTGCAATAGAACAGAGTTTTAACACTGTTCTTTTCTTTCGGGGCATTAAGTCCATCCACTTCACAAAACCAGAATCTGACATCGCTTAGGGTCACCGCAGATTTCTATTCTGGTGCAGTAGTTCAAGTCCCAGGACACGAGGGCAGAATCAGGAGGGGTAACACTGGCAAATCCAGCTGAGAAATGCCTTGCACCTGCTCGTACTACACACAAGGCTCTGCTTAGTGCTATGAGTCTCCTCTAATTGCACAAATACTCAAGCCCTCTACAATCAAGACAAGAAACAAAGAAAGAACTGCCTATCTAGTCTGCTGCTAACTGAAGCTTTTCAATGTGGCTTTGTGGATGTTTGAATTCTAGTTCCCACAATCCTACAAGTAATTTTTGCTCTTAGTTGGGCCTAAAATAGTTTGGAATTGTATTATGATTCAGTAAATTTTATTAACATAATATCCAGGAGCCTAGACCTTTGAAAATTAACGCAATTTCAGAGGATAAAAAACATTGTTTATTTGATTTGCAGCTGGATGTTCACTCTTTACCTGAAATTTATGGAAATGGAGACTTGTCTTCTTTCCGGAAGTCCCCATGACAAACAGAAAATCCGGAGTCAGCACAAAAGGAACTCTTTCCTTATTAATTCCAAGGAAGCTTTTATAATTCCCAAGAATATGGCCAAAATCAATATGGAAAAGGTTACCTTCATAAAAAGAGAAAAAGTCATAGATAAGCTCAAACACAATAAACTGCCAAGACTGCTTACAACTACTCACAATAATTGCAAAACCTCTTTTATGGGTTATATATGATCACTCAAGTTCTGCAGAAAAGACTATCCTCTCTTTATTTTTTTTTTTTTTAAATATAGATTTCTGTCCCCTTGGCAAAGATACTTCCTATTTATCTTTGGCAGTTCTTAAAAACCTGGCAGAACTGCTGTATTTTCTAAACATATGCTCACAGCTCTTCAAAAATCAACCAAGGAAAGCTTGTGCCTCAGATCCGTAACAATCAGCACCCAGCACATCACTATATGGAAAAGGCTTGTGGATTATGTTTCAAATCCCCATGGGATTCTGGCGCTACCCAGCTCCTTGGCTAAGGTCATTCACTAGAGCAAGCTTCTTCCTTACAGAAGTGCATTTCCAATTACTAAACCACCCTGTATTGTGCAAAGTTTGCACTGTCACTCTTTGGATAACTTTGATATTGTAGTAGGGTATCGGTTCCCAGGAAAGTGATGAAAAACTCCCCTTTTAAGGATCGCTACACCTTCAGGACTGGAGTGTGCTGTGCTCTTCGGATTACTTTATTACTGTCACTGGCAGACAAGATGTAAGGATAAAAGAGTATGGTTACTTAAAAAAAATCATTTGTAATAGTGGTACATATATAAAAAAACCCACATCAAATAATGTAAGAAGACACTTAACAGTGATCCAGAGGGAACATCCTTAGATGTTCCAACAATTCAGCCAGTTTCCGAGTCCTCCCAGCCTACCCAATCTGACACCCTCTGCAGACCTCTCAGACTGACATCCTTCTGGCTTCGGTTGCTCAAGACAGCTCCCAGTAAAGACTCTAAGGCAAACCTGTTCCTGACCACAACAGAAACCCCTTTCTTTCTCTGTCTCCCTTTCTACTGACCTGCTCCACATTTCTGTCAATGGGCACTAACATTGCATTATATTATATATAATGTTGAAATTAAAGCATTTCTTTGTCTTTTTTTTCAAGGACTTCTGGTGAACTTTTTTGCTGCAGTCTTCAATTAGCTCATTTCTGCCTTCAGGGTACTTCTCTCTAGCCTTCAACTGGTAAAAGCTTAACTATAACATGATTAATATTAAACATACAGCCTTCTAACTAAGCCCAAAAGTATTTTCTGTCTCTTAGCATTATGTAAAGACTAATTACGAAGCAAGAAGATCATGAAACTGGAAGTGAATTTCTTAGGCCAAATAGAACTCCTCTGTATGTACTGCTCGTTCTTGGTCCTTTCTGAGGCTTCCGTAAGCAAAATTAGGGGTGAACCAATGTGTAGCTACAGAAATAATTCCCAAAGTTTCTAATACAAACCAATTATGGTTCTTTCAGGAGGACTGCAATCATCCCACAGACATCAGTAGCAAAACCAATACACTCCATGTACACTTATTTTCTAGGATTTTCTACAGAGGTGTATAAAGTAATTATGTTCCTCAGAAGTGAATAGTCCAGTAAAGTCTGAACTCTGACACAGACACAGTTCCACTGAACACTGTCAGAACCACATCCACACTTCAGACAGGTGACCAGCTGTCTGCTTTTTTAAAGATTTTTGGGTTTTAGATCTTAGATCTAGACACTTAAAAAATGAGTTTTACATTCCTCATGACTTTGTAACAAATTCATCCCTGGAAAAGAATGGCATTATTAATGATAAATATCTAGAGCCTATATGAAGGCCAAAAAGGGTGACAATATATTTCAATGTCACAAGAGGACCTGAACTTGTAAGCAATCCTGACAGAACTGGATTGTGTCTCTTCATTTATTATTAAATGCATTATTTATTAAAATGAAAGATAAATCTAGTGAAGTATAGACAGTCCCCACTTCTTCTACGAGATTCTCAATAACTCACCTGTTTCTGTAATCATAATGTTGTCATTGTGCCTGTCTCCTATTCCAAGTACAAAGGTTGCCACACAGTATCCAGCACAAGAATAAACAAATCTTTCCACAGCTGCCTGAAACTAAAAATAAATCTTAAGAGATGTTAAATGCTTCAGTGCTAGAAACTAAATTCAGTCATTCTCAAAATCATAAGCCTTTCTGTCGACATATATCTATCAACAGTTAGACGAACTGTCTTATAAAATACACTGTTGCACAGCGGATTAAGATCACAGCCCTGCATTCTGCTTGCTGTACTATGCCAGGCTCTCTCTCTCTTAGCACAAATAAAATAAGCATATAGTTGTCCACGCTTTCTCAGAAAAAAAGCTGGCAGAAAGCTCTAGTAGGTCAGTGGACCTACCTAGGCAAAGGAGTTGTGAGACCCAAACCCGTATTTAAATCCTCTAAAACCACATTGCCGTTCAGTGTTCTTAGATGTCCTTTCAATCTGCTCCTCACGTATCACTTCTAAATACCACTGACAAAGGAGTCATTTCTAAAGCATTTTGTCTCTCAGGAGCAAAGCTGCCAGCTGGATGCTAAAGGCTCTTTCACAGACACCCGTGGCTGTGTACCAGGAAAATGAATGGAATTTTCAAACTCTCGTAAGTAACACAAACACAACCATATGGGCTTTGTGCTCCTAAATTAGTGGGGTGCATTTGAGAAACCTACCTAAAAATTCAAAGAACTCACCTTCTCTTCAATCATGCATCTTTCCTTGAGCCACTGGTTTAATATTTCATCCTTAAATGCACCAGTGTTGCCAACTGTACTCTGTTGAATTTTGGCAATTGTTGTAGCATCTTTCACAATTTCAATCATTCCTACAGAAAACAAGGAAGAACTTAGAAAAAGTTATTTAATTTATATCAAAGCATATTAAAAACATGAAAAAATATATTTAAAATTGTGATTTTTAAATCAACCACAGAACTTCATAGCTTGTGAGCAGATATTTATTTTACAAGCAATAGTGGTGGGTGGGTTCATTCCCAGCTGAAACCAGACAGAGCTTATAACTAGCCTGGCATCCTAAATTCCTCCATGAGAATGTAAAACCTTTTAAAATTGAAAGAATCACATGATGAGTGGGCACCCTCTGCATAAGGCTCTTCTGAAGAACAGAAACTACCTCCTGTCCTGATCCCCTGCAGAAGCCCAGGTACCATTCACATTTCCACCATCTTCTCTCCAACTTCACAAATCGGAGGAGCTGCAGAGAAGCTGCATCGTTGCAGCAGCCTAGGGATGCAAGTGTTGCCAGAGCTGTGGCAGAGGAACAGAGCTGGCCCTCCTGCAGTAAATCCAATTTAAACTGAAGTGTGCATACACAGTGAAAGGTTCAGAAATACCAGTACACAGCGAGGCATAGCAGTGGGATTGCTGGTGGAAAGCTCTGCCTGTTGGGGCCCAGAGGTCGGTCCCTGAACTGAACAGATCTTCACAAAGGCAAACCAGCACATCACAGCAATACAGTGCAGAAACAGGGACTTGTTCTGTTCATACTAACATGGCGTGCGATGAAGGGGAAGCTAGAGAGAAAAAGCAGAAACAGGCTGCAACACATCTCTACACTGTAACCAAGACCAGCAAATGTAGTCTGCCCTCACTCACACTGGCTGTGCCTGTATGGGGGACAGTCAGATTTTAGTTGAATTTATTTGGTAACTGGAAATACTGTATTTTCTTCCTCTGGTTGAAGTTCAACAGTGTCTTCTAGGTAAAAGCTTGGCTTCAGCTCCAGCTCAAAGATAAGCAAGCGAACAAAAATATCCCTTTCTCCCCAAAGTGATTCAAAGCAGTTTCTGATTCGGTTGCAGTCTGACTCTCTCCGAAACGGATGAATTTCTACCTATTCACCGTTGTATCCTTTTGCAATTACTGAATTATGTGCAAATTTTTCAGCAACAGAATAGCAACGCAGCCATCTCTTCCTGCCCCTGCCTTCCACACATGGCTGAATTCAAGGCTGAATATCTCCTGGAGGTATTTCTTCTGTCTTGACAGTGGCCTGGATTTGTTTGTAATAAAACTACTGTGGAAATATGACCTCCAAAACCCACCACCAACACCACCAAATTAAAAAGCTCTGCAGTTTGGTCTGTGCCTGTCAAGCTGTTGTTCTTCCTTCCGGGAGTGAGCTCCAGATCACATTCCAGCTGTTGAAAAGGCTTCCCCTGCCTGTGCTCATCAATCCCCCTCTACTGACCAACAGCTCCTTGATTCCAGGGAGCAATGCCGCTGCAGGAGGCAACTTCTGCTTCCCCTTTCGTTTAAAACATCTCCCAGCATAGCTGTGTTGGTTAGCAGTGTGAAAAGCACCCAGATTTTAAAGCAGCTGCTAATGAGAACCCTTTCCTGATTATTCTCCACTGCGCTGCCAGAAGAGTGGTGTAAAACCTACACAGAATGTTGCGCAGCTTATTCTGCCCAAGTAAATGCTTTAAAGGTGTCATGGTAATAAAAGTTAACTGCTGGAATAGTATAGGCAAATCCTATACTATTGTTAGAAGGCAAATCCTTCTAAATACAGACTTGCCTCTCGGTAGGTGCGGTGAGTCCCAAAGAAGGCGTCAGTAACTGGGACAGAGGGTCTCAGCGGGGCTGTATTCAACTGGGAGGAAGTGCACCAGTGAACGCACTACGCTATGTGTTTCGGGGGATCTGCAGTACTGAAGCAGGTGACTCCTGTATTAAATGCCAGCTTGAACTTCTACAATTTGGCAATGATGCAGCATAGTAAGTAGTGATAATTGTTTCGCAGAGCCGGGAACATATGGCCATGTCAAAGGGAGAGAGAACAGGGTATGATCTTTTACCGGTGATACACAGAAGAGAAAGTTCCTCCTACAGAGGTCTATTTGGCAGCAGCAGCAGAGGGGAGGGATGTTTCCAAACTGCAAACTGCACTGAATGCAGACGTCTTCGACAGACTGAGAACGCTCTACACCGGAGGGGACGCCAGCCCCAGGGGTAAGACACCTGGCTGTTTCCCTGTGCTCAGTGCAGAATGGGGTACTGCCCTTGTGTTCATACACAGAAACGCCCCAAATCCCATGGAAATAGTAAAACGGGGGGAAGAAAAAGCCTGGAAGAAGACCACATATGAATATTGTGAAAGAACATTTGCCTGCCACTACTCTTTGTTTTTGTTCCAAACAAACATAAGCTCTACATCATAGTAGATTAAAAGTACTAATTTAGGCGGCATGTATTCTCAGCAAACTGAACAGGAGTCTTCATGTGATTAATCATGCCCCTACCGTGGTGCTGAAAGGATGCTAAATTCTTACATCTCCCCCATGCATATAGGAAAATAAACAATTATATCATTGAGATAATGAAATGAGGAATCAATTAAGAATTCATGAAAGAATAATTAAGTCTG
Source organism: Podiceps cristatus (assembly GCA_000699545.1). Lineage (NCBI taxonomy): Eukaryota > Metazoa > Chordata > Aves > Podicipediformes > Podicipedidae > Podiceps > Podiceps cristatus. The sequence continues at coordinate 22,200 of JMFS01095359.1, read as the reverse complement.
TAACTTCAATATAAGAATGGTAGGATCACTGGCAGAATTCTTATGCCTTCCTCCATTATTTCAATATACTACATTGTCTTATACATGATTTAAACACAAATTAAATTCTAAAAAGCTCTCTAAAAATTCGGTTTGTTATAACATACCTAAAGGAGAAAAAAAAAATACAACTCTCCTTATATTTAGTTAGTCAGTATTTTGATACATACTGTTCCATTTCCTTTATTATTATAATGCTATCAATACAATTTATTTAATTTTAAAACACTTATATTAGGAGAAAGGAAACTCTTTTGTGTAACACTACCAAGTGTTTTATCAGTGAGTTTGGGTTTTCTGCATTGCTGAGATATCTTGAAGTCAAAAGAAAGGGTGATAAAAATTTTATGTGGCAATGGATTTTAGAGAGGAAGTACATTACAGAGACATATTAAAAAGAGTTCTTAATTTTACCGGGACTCAGTTCACTATTCTTTGATCCATAAAGCAAAATATATTGCTCAAAAATAAAAGAACTAAAAAGCTAGAGAGGATGGGAGATGCACAGCAATATCTGTATTATCGTTATTTTATCAGTCCATGCAGTTACTATCATTCTGCCAGCTACACCGATGACAGGAATTCACAAACTTGCTGATTTTTACACATGTTCAGGCTTTAAATTAATGGCAGAGAGCTGCACTTGCTAATCTCACTGATGCACTGTTTATACCAGCCAAAGCATCTTTTTCAGCACAATAGCTTCATCTGGGCATGGCCGATTTTTCTACACTGAGGAGGCCTTCCTCCAGCCAATCATTCAAGAGCTGCTCAGCAAAACTGACTCTACAGTCAATCCTGTATTATTTGGATACCAGGAAACTGTGCAATGTGGATGTGCTAGGGTACATAATATATGCAAATCCAGCCACAAAGAGTCAGTTTGGAGCCATCAGGATGTGTAAATTATACATCAGTTTGGCATTTCTGCATGTAATTGGACTCTTCCAGAGCAGATCAGGTTGCTCTACACACCATCACACAGTTCTCCAGAAGCTTTGTAAGCAACTACTTGATTTATCCCACCATGAATTCTGGAAAACAGATTATCTGTATTGCAGGAACTAACGCCCACTGAGGAATACTGCCTGAGCACCCTGTTGAGTAATGCTGCTGCTTCTATGTACTATAGGGTATGATGCTTTAGGTCAGGAAAAAAACATAAATGTTTTGCTATTTTAACTCTTTTCTCTATTTTATTCTTACCAACACATTAAACCACATCTTGATTTAAGGCACTCACTTTCACTGCTTCTTGGTAGTAAATATTGTTATTAAAGAGAAACTTGCAGCAGGACCCAAACAGTTGGACGTGCACAGGCATCAGTTGTTGAGCGAGTGCAGCAGTTGAAGGACACCCATCAGATGGGCAGAAACCATTCCTAAGATGCAACTGAAGGCAGCTCGCAGAAAGTGTAATAAACCGCTATTTATCTCAGGACAACAGTGCATACTTGAATCAATCACCTATACACAACTTCTTTAACTATGGTATTTTGAATTTCTGATCACGGGAAGTGCAATCACATACCTATTTTGTTCCCTGTAGAAATACAACCATATGGTAACAAACAGAGGTCCAAGGATTCTGCTTCCCAAATGGATTCCATAATTCGTAGAATCTAGTAAAAACAAACGTATATGCTAACTTATGTCAAATTATTTAGACATTACTCACACAAATAACACTACCCAGACTTCTGAGATGGGGCTAAATTTACTTGTCTATTTTACAGATGAAGAGATAAATACAGAACATGTGCAGCCATTCAAGATCATCAGTTACAGAACCAGGGTTTACATTTCCTCATCTGTCTTGTGCCCAGGCAATCTCTACCATTTTATAAAGCATTAATAAATATATTCTATGATTTCTACATGAGCTGATTGTATACATTAGCAAGTATGCCCTTTTTTTCCCATAAATATCTCCCAAAAAAGCTAACAATCCAGTTTGTCAGAACAATCACTGAAATATTACTAGAGCAATGCTACCTACTTACTTCTTTTTCATTTGTAACTTCACCCATTGCATAAATAAATGATAAAAATGCTTCATCAGAAAAACAGGCCACCTTGCACTAAATAAGTTCTTTCTCTAGAACACCAAAATGTCAAGGAGGTATGGCACATGCCAGGAGAAAAGAGGGGAACAGTTATGTCCTGAGTCTGGCTGGGATGAAGTTAATTTTCTTCAGAGCAGCTCAACGGTGCGGTGGTTTAGGCTGGTGACCAAAGCAATGCTGGCAACACACTGATGTTCCAGCTATTGTTGAACAGCGTTTGTAGAGCATCAAGGCTGCCCCTGTTTCTCACTCTGCCCCATGTGAATAGACTGGGGGTATGCAAGAGGCTGGGAAGGGGACACAACCAGGCAGATGACCCCAACCAACCAAAGAAACATTCCATGCTGAATAATGTCACATTCAGCAATAAAACAGAGAGGAAGGGTTTTAGGTAGGTTAACCATCTTTTGCGCAGGAACTGGCTGGTCATTGGTCTACCCATGGGATGTGGTGAGTGACTGCGTTTGCAGCACTTGTTTTGTTTTCTTTCTCTCTCCTTCCACTTCTCCTTTGCTTATTAAACAATTTGCATCTCAACCCACAAGTTTCCTTGCTTTTACTCTTCCTTTCCTCTTTCCCTATCCCACAGGGGTTAACCCACAACACAGTAACATAAAAAAATGTAGTACAAGAAAGAAGATCCAGTTTTGATGTCAGCCTCACCATACATAGTTTAAGAAACAAAAGACAACCTCCTGTTTCAAATGGACAGTAAAGATAAGGTATGTACACTTCTAAAAAGTAAAACGACTTTTAAATATTTTAAAATATTCACGTTATTCATTTTATACATTTTAACTATCATACCTGTAAAATAAGCATGTCCTGACGGAGGTCATCTCCATGTTTGAAGATTATGCCTATGGTTTCATTTGATAGAGCTGTTGGATCTGCACATTTAAACTCAAGCCAGAGGGGCTTCTTCTTAGATGCCATTACTTTACATTTTTCTATCTGTGAAAGACACATTTATTGCTAGCCATTGTCCTCCAACATCAACGCAAGTAACCTTTTTACACACCAGCTACAGAGTAGTTTACCAACTTCCAAACAGTTATACCACAAGAAACACAATGAAAGCACATGTATGGAATGGGATTCAGTTGCCACATAAAGCCTTACTGAACCTGCACAACATTCAACACTGTCCCATGACAGAGGAAAAAGCATGCCTTGACTCTCTGAAACTGGACTTAGCTTGTAAATCTGCTTCAGACAGAAAAAAAACAAAACCAAAATAACCCACAAAATGTTTAAACCAGGAATAAGAGACTCTGACAAAACTGGCAAATAATGGATGCTCACAACAGCACTCTGACAGGTGTTTCGCAAAACTGGAACATAATCATTGTCCAATGCATGTTACCACATCACCCACCCTTGTAACTGCTAGCAACTTCAGCTATTCCAGATTGCTTGATTCAATTCCCTTAGCAAATCGTTCAAATTTATGGGGAAAATGTCATTGTGAAACTAATTTAACATAATCATTCATAAAATAAGAAAATAAATTCCCTATTTAGTTTTATTACATTTTTAATTTTGAGAAATTCAGCACTGAAAGTACTGAAATTGCATTATTTAAAATGTTTTCTCAACTAATTATGTCTAATACATGTAATATTTCTATTCTTGTAATAATGTATGTAATAATTTCTATTCTTGAATTCCTGGATCATTGTTGAACATTAATACGTACAATAAAGCCATCTAAAACAATAAAAGCAATTGCACATTAGTGTTTGAGAGCTGACAGAATCCATGACATCAGAGTGTTTTGGAATATTCAGGTTTCATAGATTAAGGTCCTGAGCTTGTAGTTTAAAACAGTTTTTACCAGCCTTATTTTTAAAAAGGAAAGAAACTGTTAAATCTTTGAACATAATTAGAAACACTGATTTTGCTTCTAATATTTGGTTTAGACTTGTGAAATTTCAGGGTTTGAAGATTATGGACAAGTAGCACTTGCTAGAACAAAAATGAAATGAAAGCTTATCAATACAGTTTGTTACATCAAATATTTCTGTTCATATAGTTTGGCTCTCACCCATCTGTTTTTAGACATAGCTAACTTCCCTTGCAAATCTATTGCTTCCTTCATCTAGGAAGGTCCTGGTAGGGCTGCATACTTCCTAAGCGAAGGAAAATTAGAAAATCCAGAAAGATCTTTTATTTTATTTTGAAATCCACTTTTTGTCAGGCAGTTGGTGATTTTTGTACACAAAAGACTAAAAGAGAGAGAAACACAATCAAGAAAATAATATTTAAGAAGCTACAGATTCTGTATTTCTGAGTAAACAATGTTGGAATTGACTTCTGTACTGACAATACTGCAGTTATGCCCAAATGGGAGGTGTTAAACTCTCTCAGCCTGGAGATAGATTAGCTTATAGCCTGTCCACCAAGGCACAGGTTTATTTAACAGAAACATGGCCAGATCTAAACAACTAATATCAGTTGCCCAAATGAGTACTCAACTATTTGGCATTTCCTTAGGTTGGATGGTTTGTCTGTCCTCCACTAAAAGAAAAATCAAGGGATTCTCTCTTGTAGGCTCCTTGCTGCACATCAAGTGAATCCGAGGATCTTCACTGTGCTTCTTTACCCCAACCTCACAGCACATAGACACGAGCCAATTCCCTTTCACAACACATCTGCTGATTTATTAATCTTGTTTTTAGATCTGAGTCAACATAAACCACTGCAATCTCACCACAAAACTGGAGGCAGCAACACAGAAAAACCCACGTGTTTCTTAATGTATTTCTAACAAAATCTTAATTAGAAAATTTCTAATAAAAGCAACAAAGGCAACACAAGAGATACTGAAAAATCAGAAATAGCTAAGGTAGATATTTTTGTTAGTAAGATGAAGGTCTGGACCTAAACCTTAATGACAGATATGAATCAGGGTAAGACAGAGAAAGTAACTGGAGGAACAGAAACTACATATCCTAAACCCGACGTCAGAAAACAGTTTTATACAGCTATTTAATGTAAAAAAATAGTCAGTTACCTGGTTAAATTCTGGATTAAACTAATGGAAAAATCATAACTGTCATTTAGTGATCAGGATTTTATGGATTGCTGCATTTTTTTCGTGCATGGTAGCATGTCATTACATTTAGAAAAATGCTAATAGCTTTGGGAACAAAAAATTTAGAGTCCATGAAATGTCATCATATTCACAGTGAAATAAGACCTTTAGATGTATTAGCAAAAATTTTTACCAAATGACAGATAATTGCAAATGGGAGATTTTTTTCCAAAAAGTATTTGTAGAAACTCAGAATATACTTACCACTAGGGCTCCCGCTCTTAGCCCAGGATCATATGGAACTCTAAAACTTTCTGGAAGTTTGCTGCTCTGTAGTTTTTCAAGCTTTTGTCTCAGCTGTGCAATAACTGCAATTACAATTAAGAAAACACAATGAAATCAAAAGTTGGAAGGCAAAAAAGTTATAGGTAATTGAACTTGTTAAGCATCACGATTTAGCTAACAACCTCCTCTGTTGGCTACTTTTTAAATTGCTTTCCTCAAGAATCTCCTAATTTGAAGAATGGAGAAAGACTCTCTAACTTGCACTATTAATGGTCAGGGCTGTTTCAGATGATACCTAAAGGTAAAGTCTTCAAGCACCTCACAAGTCATGTGCCCTCTACATAGTGTTAGAAGCACTGCACGGTGCTTGCTGTTCTTCCCAAGACTCAGGAGATTACATTAAAATGTCACCTTTCATATAAAAAACGAAACACAGCACAGCACACCAAGAGAGACTTTGTTCTTGTAACTGCCAAGGAAATGTTGAATCATCTATCCCAAAGGCTCAGAAGGAGGAGACATTTAAAAGCATCTCGCATTTTCCAGTATTATTCTGACCAACCTCATTGCTTTTGAGACAGAAACATGGCTTTTGAATTCTGAGAGTCAATTATATTGTATCATAAGGACTCCAACTATAGAGATACCGAATTTCCCATCCTGCTAAAACTGGTTGCATAGTGCAGCCTTGTTAATCTCACATTCCAGTAAGAAGAAAATTTGCCGTGTATTTATATGAACAAGTATCTTAAAGTTCATATAAAACTGAATCTTTTCATTCATAAAACCTCAAGTTTCTGAATCTTCAGTATAGAACAGTATGCGTTATACTACATATGATGCATTTTGCTCATCTCAGCTAGCAGGTGTTAGCAGCATAAGCAATATACAAGCTATTACCCTTCATTAGATCAAAGACCTGAACACTGTTCTAAAAGAAATTGCAGCTACATGCCAGAGGCTGCATATATACGTTCAAGTAATTTTGGAGATAAAACTTAGAGAGAAAAAAAAAAAAAAAAAGTGATGAGAAAGCTAGACACAGACTTGGATACTTAATATACAAAATCATAAAATTCTACAATCGTTGATTGGTTTGGGTTGGAAGGGACCTTTAAAGCCCATCCAGTCCAACCCCCCTGCACTGAGCAGGGACATCTGCAACTGGATCAGGTTGCTCAGAGCCCCGGCCAGCCTGGCCTTGAATGCTGCCAGGGATGGGGCTGCTACCACCTCTCTGGGCAACCCGTTCCAGTTTCATCACTATCATCATAACAGCATTCTGACTTATATCTAGTCTGTATCTCCCCTCTTTCAGTTTAAAACCATTCCCCCTGGTCCTGTCACTACAGGTCTTGCTAAGAAGTTTTTCCCCATCTTTCTTACAGGCCCCCTTTAAGTACTGGAAGGCCGCAAGTAGATCTCCCCGCAGCCTTCTCTCCCCAGGCTGAGCAGCCCCAGCTCTCCCAGCCTGCCCTCCCAGCAGAGCTGCTCCAGCCTCTGACCAGCTCCGTGCCCTCCCCTGGCCCCGCTCCAGCAGCTCCGGGTCTCTCCTGTGCTGAGGCCCCCGAGCAGGAGGCAGCACTGCAGGGGGGTCTCCCCAGAGCGGAGCAGGTCTCACCAGAGCAGAGCAGAGGGGCAGAATCCCCCCCTCGACCTGCTGCCCACGCTGCTGGGGATGCAGCCCAGGGCACGGGGGGCTTTCTGGGCTGCCAGCGCACATTGCCAGCTCATGTCCAGAAAATTAAGACATTTCAAAAGCTGGTATCAAATTAAGAAAGTCAAGCCAAAAGAATTACCCGAGAACTCAAAACCACAAATGTTACACTTATTCTGAAGGTGACCAATGTGGTATCTCCTCTGGTAAAAAATAAATCAATGTGACAGCAAGATACAGGAGCTAATAACTGGACTTTATAATTAGTCACCTTTAAAAAAACCAAACAGGCCCCCCAAAAAACCCAAACAAAATCCAAACCAACACCCAAAAACCTATATGTTGTAGTAACCTGGGTCATGAAACAGCTTTCTAAAATGTAATCATTGATTTCCTAGACAAATCTAGTTTGATTTCAGGAAATCTCCTCATTGTAATGTAATGTAATTTGAAAACTGTATGCCAACCAATTGAGGCTAGTAAAGATTAGGAATTAGCTGATTTTAAAATGCAAGTGAAGGCACTTGCTAAAACAATTTCAAGTTGATCTGGCTTAAGAACAAAGTACTATGCTTTTTAAGAGAAGAAACAGCTGCATAGACACATTCTTGGGAGACAAATCATCTAATAGAGTGGCGATGAAAGCAGATAATCCTACACGAGCTGTAGTATTATGCTCTTAAGAATTTATTTATTTATTATTACTTGCTATGTTCAAATATAAGCAAAGCGATTACAGGGAAAGTGAAAGAAACAGTCTGACAGCATGATTGCTACTGGACTACTATGGACCTAACAGGAAGGAATTTATTCTTTAAAAAAAAAAAGCCACAAACACTGGAGGAAGAAAAATACATGCAAGAATTAGATGAGGCTGCATGACAGAATGAAATTAAACAGTCCAAAACATTCAGACTGAAAATATAAACAGCTATGAACATTAGAGATGATGAGGCAAAAAAGAAGCAATAAACTAAAGAAGACATTTTAGGACATACATTTTTAAAGAAGTAAGAAGTAGAGAGTGCCTGTAGGAAAAATCATATCCTCAATAATCTGAGAATAAATTAAATTAGATATAGCATTAGTAGGACACTCCACAGTTTCAGGAAGCCTTATTCAGTGAAAATGTCAATTATATAAGTCATCTTTCAATGTTCTGCTGTACATTACATACAAAGATTCTTTAACTTCAAAATCTGGTGGGTGTTAATGTGATTGCTTTCTCTTGAAACTTTTCTTCTTTGCCCACATATCCTTCAAAGATAATGTATTATGGAAACCACTGCTGTTACAGACATGTACATCTGCAAGACTGTAAAGTTTCCTTCCAAAACATGGATTCTAACCAAATATATTTAGATTATAGAGCATTTTAAGATAATGTTTCAAAAGTTATTTAGAAAGAATATTTTATGTGGGGGTTCAGTAAGTCCCCTAATTCACACTATGTGGTAACATAACTTATATTACATTATATATTTAAGAATAAATGTGTATTTCCTTCAAATTTCTTTTGAAACACCACCACAGCCACTTCTTCATAACCAGAGTGGAACGGCTTTCCGAACGAAAGACTTCATGGTCTAGAACGTACCAGGCTGAACACAGGGGAAGAGCTGGTCTCTCTCTACAGCTTTCAGAATTTGGATATTGTCATATGTCTTCTCACACTTACACCCAACAGCAAGCAACTAACAGGAATGATGACATATAAGCTTTTAAGGAAGTCGGGGTGGGGAAGGAAGGCAAAACCCATAGGTAAACAGGCATTGCATAACCCTACTGTGGCTTCCAAAGCAGTGCTTACAGGAACTAGAAATAACACCACCACATCTGTGTCTCACGGGACTCCTCTTCAGCACATCGCAAAGCCCCGAAGACATGCTCTGTATATTCACTGCTGATCCACCAGCTACTTTCATGGCCTAGCAGAGGCTGTACTGCACTCCTCCCTGGTCTTCTTGCCAAGAGTCTTCTAGTAACTGTTTAGGGTAAAACTGTGTTTCATGGCAAGTCACTTTTTATTTCCAGTTAGTGTTTGTGTCCTGGGTTGTTTCCTTCTTCAGTGCAGGCATTCAGCTAAAGACCATGTTCAAGAATGTAACTGTTGCCCAGTTGCATGGTGTGAGGTTCAAAAAGACAAGCCAAGGCACAGGAATGTACTGGGTGTCCGTAACATTAATATTCTTCCCTTTTTGGGGTGGAACAAGCAAACAAATGTATTATTGGTTCAGCTGCTATCAACTTACACTGGCATTTTAGAAGAAGTAACAATGATGCCCTTTGACAGTAATTTATCCATGAATTTTCAAAATAAATAGTACAATTTGCTGCCTAGATTGTCGCACCCAAAGAGAAAAAGCAGTATTATTACAAATGAAGAAATGCCTATTAGCAAATACCTTGAGAAGTGACATCATACTTTTCTGCAGAAACTGATTTTATTTCCATCGTGACTTTATGCAGCAATTCAATTACTTGGACCTGCTTCATGAAATCATGTAGCATTGCTTTTCCACAGCCCCTAAGATAGGCTTCTAGGATGACCGCAAACCTCTGTTGGTAATGCATGGACTGGGCAATCTCGCTTCTTAAGAACCAAAACAAGAAGTGACCAATTCTTTTGTTCTAAAGGTGGAAAAAAAAAAAAAAAAAAAAAGTATTACATTCAGCATGCATTTCTTGGCAAAGGTTTTTAGTAACACCAGTAACTTAAGCTAAAGTTGGCTGTATTTTGAAATACTTACTCTCAAACCCCGTTTTAGCAGAAATCTGGCTAATGCACTGTCATGATATGGCTCAAATTTCACAGCCTGAGAAACACAAACATACAAGATATGTTATTAACATACTTAAGATCCCATAGCACTTACACTTTACTGATGACATCTAGAGAGTGCATTGCTGTAAGAGGAGAAAATGTGTAACAAAACAGGTCACCTGAGGAAACAAATTTGAAAAAAAACAAAGCAAGGCTTCTCTATGTTTGATTCAAGAAGCACTTTTCCTTTGCAACAGGTTCTTTTTGGGTATATTATTAATGTGGCAAATAAAGCAACACAGGGAGTAGCTAACCAGCAGGCCGTATCTGAGCTCATGGAGGCATACAAACAAAGCAACGTCATTCGTTGTCAAGCCATAGCAAAAGCCAGCAAGATCAGAAAAGTCTGCAGTCTGACTGACACAGTGGAGGCTTGAAAAGATCATTGCCAAATGAAATGATATATTTGTGATCACTCTTTAATGAAAATTTTCAATAATAAAGCACTGGCTTTGGACAACATCCGCCACTTCGGGACTGGGGCACTGGGGTTCACTGCTGGGTTCCCTGGTAAGCACAGGACACAGGAGCACCTAATCTCAGGCATTCTGGACTCTAGCCCCTAAACGAACCACAAAATAGAATGAAGGCTCTGATGCACATCCTATATTAATGGAGTACAATTAAGAGAAAGACTTCACCAGAGCTTTTTTTTCAGTGACTCTTGTGAGCACAGATGTATTTTTTCTCTTCTAACAGCTGCTCCCCTCCCCTCCACCCAAGCCCACAGATATTTCCAAGCTACTGCCAAAAAAGGGTGGAAACAAAAAGCCAGCAACTTTTTTGGAGTGTCAGGATTGGAATTTTTTTGCTGTTATTCTCCCCCCTATCCCAATAACCAAGTGGTCTACCCGGAGACCATCATGCTTCCAGGTACTGGGCTGTGCCAGGGAACTTGTCCACTTCTAGTGTGGTTTGTTTGGTTTTTTTTTCCAGCTGCTTCTTTCCCATTTCTTGGGGGATTCAAGTTTATAGGAAGTTTGTATTAAGATTAATAAGGGGAAAAAGATATGCATGTATATCCTATGGCAAGAAAAAAGAAATAAGAAACATACAACTTCTGGAATAGAGTCACAAAATTCCTGTCATGGACTGAGGGGGTTGGTGAATGGCTTCAGGTTCTGGAAATAGAGAGCCAGGAAGCAGCACGTAGGGAGATTAAGGGAAAACAAAGGGATGTGCAGAGAGCTGGGTGCATGTAGTACACTCGGCTTTCAGAAGCAACAAAGTATGCAAACCTCCAGCGATAGTTATTCAACAGAATATAATGGCTCTTTCAAGATCACTGTGGTCTGTATCTTGCAAAGATCCAACCAAGCCATCACCAGAGGTCTACTAAATTCATCAAACAAATCACAGGGTTGTATAAACTCTTCAAAGTATTGTGGCACACAGTTGTATTTTTTATTATTAAAATATCAACAGTATTTCTGAAATGTAAATCGTCCTGTGGGCTTATTCAATGGGGAAAAAAAAAATCAAAACCCCCCAAACCCAACACACTAGCTTTTTCAGTCAACCTTCTAGAATGAATCAACTTATAAAAATGCTACAAAGACTTACTCTTGCCAGCTGCTGGCTAAAAGACAAGACAAGAAAGCCAAGCACCAGGCTTGCCCTTCTACATATTTCTGCAAGAACTGTCTTGACCATCTCTGCAATACTGTTTTCTTTCCCCAAGCAACACCATCTTACTAGGAAAGAAAATGAGAACTAACAAACTGATTTTTAAAAATATATATCCTTTTGCTTTGTGTATGAGGTTATAAGGTATGAGAGGTTTTTAACAAAAATTAATTTCACTGCAATAAGGCACCCAAAACCAATAATTATTGCATAAATTCAAATGGATTTGCTTGAAGTTCCAAGAAAACCTGTTGAACACCTTATTCTGGTGTATACTTTGCTGAATGTTCTCAACGCATATACCTGAAAAACAATTTAAGAATGAAATACAGCCAAACCGGCCATTGCTTCACACCAAAACCTCCTTACATTAAGGTTGCAAATGTATTTTAGCATAAAATAATGTTAGAAAAATGTATTATGAGCATCTTCATTATGCTTATATTTTAGAAATAGTTATTTTAGAGAGTCAATCCCATTTTTCTTTTCCTAAAGTCAAATATCAACATTTGAATAGCAACAACAAAAGCTAGCCAATAAAAAACATCAGCTGACAGTTCATCAGGCCCCTGCACGTACCTTTGCCTGGTCAATTCAGCAGAAGAGCTCTACTCACTGCCATATACGAGCAGTACAGTAGTTGGCGTTTGTTTTACAATGGATTTTGTTGCGTTTTAACTATCCCATCCATGTTTTATCAACTGCACAGAGAACAACAGACCTTTATCGAAAGCTCAATACTTTTATTTATGGCATGGCTGCTTCTATTTGGGATAAACCTGGCAGGAAACAAAATGTTTGTTTGATTTTTAACTCTACTAGGAGGTAAAATGGGAATATCCTGTGCAGAGTGAAGCAAGCCATAAAGCTTTCATGAAGGCATGCATGTGAAAAGTGATGGCCGTTTGCAGAGGAGACATCTCAGAGGTGTCTGTCAGAGCAGATGAATGGCTGATGTCCATTCTCAAAAAAAATGTGGATTTTTCAAATACATTGTGGTATCAATACTCTGCTGCAGGATGCTGACGATCTATGCTCCATTGTTAGCCAAAGAGGGAAAGACAAGGAAGTAGCAGAGAGATAAAAGTTGGGATCGAGTATTTTTCATTTTCAGGGATGGCAATCTTTTAATTTCTTACTACATCTCTTACTAAAAATGACACAGTGAAATTATGCTACTATGATTTTATGCTACTGTAATTTAATTTACTGTTAGAGATTTATTCATCTTAAAACCCTCCAGATTTGTACTTCCTGAGAACAACTAATTTCAAAAACAAATGGAAAAAAGCCAGTATTTCCCCCATTCTCTCAGGCACTTTGATATCAACCAATCACCATCCCAAACCCCTAATTTGGATACAAAAGCGAATAAAATTGCTGAGCCACATGTAGACAGCAAAAGCTCACAAGCCAAGCACATATATAGCAGCAGCTACGTGGGAGGCCCAATGAGGTAACCGTAGCGACTCCTTCAGTTAATGCAGAAGTGCATAAATTCTGCCTGGGGAGCCCAATTTTCAGACAAGCAAAGGCAATAAAAAGGCCTTGTTTAAAGCACTACTGACGCGCAGCAAAATCTGAAACACTAACTTCATTTTCCTGAGAACCCAGGCTCTCTTTGAACCTGCAGAAATTAAAAGCCCCATCCTGTAGTTTCCCTGGCTGCAGCAGTTTGGGGGGTTTTTTTGTTTGTTTGCTTTGGGTTTTTTTGTTTGCTTGGGTTTTTTTGTTTTGTTTTGTTTTTTTTTTAATTTTGAACACCAATTTTGTTCTCTGATTCTTTGAAAAAAGTGTTTTCTGCTCTGTGGGGCAACAGCCTTTCCACACGAACCAGACCCCTGTCGGGTGCAGGATGCCTGCGGAGTCACCTTGCTTCAGGGGACCCGTTTACCAGGAAGAACCGCAGGGTTACACCTTTCATCAGCCATCAGATGTGACTTTGCCGCTGACAAGCTGCCCAGCTCTGGCACCGCATTGCAAAAAAGCAAACAAACCAATTTTCTTGTATAACTGATATAAACCTTCCTGACGTATCATCTGGTAGATCTGCACACGTATCATCTGGTAGATCAATTTGGTAGATCTGCTTCAAATTGATACAGCTGCCATTAAAAAATACAATTTTTCACCAAACTTCGCAGAAATAATTAATTTTATTATGGAGTCCTAGCAACACCTTACTTACTTTTTAAATTTTTTTTGAAGCTTCTAAATAAATTTGGTCCCCTTAACAGTGCAAGACTGAAGTTACTGCAACATACTATGTAACTACACTGTTATTCTTGACCTAAAATCCAACCCCAGATTTTTCTTCAGGCCTTGCCCATGTTAACATTCGCAGAAATAATTAATTTTATTATGGAGTCCTAGCAACACCTTACTTACTTTTTAAATTTTTTTTGAAGCTTCTAAATAAATTTGGTCCCCTTAACAGTGCAAGACTGAAGTTACTGCAACATACTATGTAACTACACTGTTATTCTTGACCTAAAATCCAACCCCAGATTTTTCTTCAGGCCTTGCCCATGTTAACATTTGCCTTTGCTTTTTTTCTATCTCACTCTTTCTAAACTATTGGTAAAGCTGGTCAACAATTCTTCAGTGTTGGGTGATTCAGAGCTGATACGAACAGGATTAGAGACAGCACTGTTAGGGTTTGCTCTCATCATAGTTGTGCTAGTGTTGACAGTTTGCAGAAAAACATACTACTGTAAACATAAGATGCAAATTGTAAGACACAAGGCAACCGTAATAAAAATAACAACATAGACAAAAGTCAAAACGTAGGAAGTGTCTTTTGGGTTAATTTGGTTACTACCACTGCTTTGACTAAACACTGAAGACTTCAAAAGCAGAGATTACTAACTAGACTTACTAAGATGGGAATGATGATGAGGTAATGCAAATATTCACGGAAGGCAGAGTTCAAGAATGCAAATACACCTTACCTGCACAAGCTGTAATAGATAATGAAGAACATCATCATCTTCTAAACTTTCCAGTTTTTGAACAGCCATTGCTCGGACATTTTCATCTGAAAAGTTACAGTCCAGAAGTTGCATTGTGAGTCCAACATCTAAAGTGCTTTGATCCCAAACCTCCTTTTTAGCTAGCAACTGGTAAGTTTTGGCCACTATTTCTTGTTGTCCCCATTTCACAGAGCTAAGCAGCTTAGGATACGCCTTGGGGTGCTTTATGCTTTCATATCTAAAGTGCCACAACAGTTCTTTGTCCTCAGGAGAAAGTGGATTAAGTGGGTCAGTTGCTATGATCTCTTCAAGTTGCTTGCGAAGCTGGTTGGGCATCTCAGCTCGTGTCCTATCCCCTTGGGGGTCTGATGTTACCCTGTGCTTGGGCAAGGCAATTGGGTGACAGTATTTGTCCAGCACAATAGAGATAGCCATTGAGTTTTCTTTATCCGGGTTAGTTGCTGACGTGAGTTTGTCTGCATTGATACTTCCTTGTTCTTCCCCCTTGCCTGGAATTTTCCACATGTGGAGCACATACTCCCCACTTCGTAGCAAGAAACGGTGATCTATCAACAAAAGATTTACATAATAGAGAAGCTGAGTCTTGCATTTTGAATCAGAGTTGGGGGATTCATGTGACTGAAGGTTTGTCTTTGTGGACAGTCCTTGTGCTTTGCCGCAGTATATCTGAAGATTCAGGAGTGCTCCTTTAGGCAAATCCTTGATTTTGATATCAAACTCCAACCAAATATTCCACAGAACTTCCTCAGTAAAAGGCTTTGATGAAGTCCTCCTCTGTGAAAGGAGCTGCTGCCCATGTTGAATGTTAGCCTCCACAAACACAGTAAGGTCAGTATTTCTCGGTAAAACCGGGATATCAATGCCAATTATTTTCACCCTAAATTTCCTATTACAGTCCCACAAAGAGATAGTAAAGACTCTCTCATGATCTTTTCCATCTATTGTCAATTGTTCGTGATACCCTGTAACTCCTGTACAGTCATCCACCAAGGGCCACTCTTCCTTCTGAACCTCATCCTCATTTGGGTCAGGGGGATTGTCTAAGACAAGGTGGATTTCTTCCCCATTCTTAAGGCACTGTCTTATCCAATGAAAATCTTTGATTGGTGTCTCTCCAGTAATGTACTCATCTCTGCCACAAATCCTGAGAACAAAATCCAGTTCACTATGATCTTCAGGTATGTCCATCAAGGACTTTTTCTTTGCCATTTTTGTGAAAAAGCTGTGAAGAATCATGTCTGGAGTGTCATCTATTGACACTTTAATTTTTTGGCTAGTTGTTCCTCTATGTATGATTATAAAAATGTTATTATTAGTGATCTTTTTAAATAAATATTCTGGGAGTGGCTTAGATGTAGTCCATGGATGCATTGCATACAATTTAGGATCTCTACAGGCTACCTCTATCATTCGCGGAGTGACTAATCTGCGACGGGTAAATTCTAGTTCATCATCATGCACGTTGCTTACATCAGTGACATCATAACCAATTAAATTGTTAAGTTGGCGCTGAAATTCCTGAACCTCTTCTGATGGTTTTTGTTTCTGGACAACATAGATCTTGCCTACCTTTTTCTGCAACACTTTCCAGTACAATATGCAGTCCAATGTCTGTAATACTTGATGTTTATCATAAATTTCATACCATTGCCCTTTCTTCTGATACTGCAGAATAAACTGATCCGGGGTGAATGCGTGATAGAAGTCTGTGGTTTGACTCATCTCTATTGCACGCATCCAAATCTGTGCTTTCATTTGCTCAACCGTACAGTTGCCAGCTATTTCTAGTAACATGATTTCCGGTACTTTAGTATGTTTATTGCTCGTAGGTAAAATGAACTCAATGGATATCAGTTCCATTGACGACAAATTACTCGATGCACAATAAGGTTTCATTCTTCTTCTCCTTCGTTTGTTTTCCTCTCTCATAACAACAGGTTGTTCATAATCCCCCAACTCCATGCCAGAAGAAATCTAGCAAACATACAAACACTTCATTACTTTCTCATTTACAATTTTTTAACTCTTCTTAATTAAAATTACAGGCCAGTCAGAATCCTGCTATGTATACGCTTTTATATTTCCCCTTCCCCTTAATTTCTGGTCATAAATACTTGATTTACATAAACCACCTCAGATAATGATTAAATAATTAAAGTAGAGCTTTTAAACAGCCTTCCCAGATTTCACTGAGGATAAGCAGTCTGACTATATATTTCCTCCATACTGATTTGGTTTTGCTTCTATTTGATCTAGCACCGATTCCTCTGCTGCTTTGTCTGTTTTGATGCTGCTGATGTTAACTTAAGTGGATTTTCATAGAAATCAAAAGACACGCTACTGTGTATGATCAGAACACAACCCCACCAAGCTCCAGGAATGACAGAAAGTAACAAAACAAGCTATTTATTTGCAGACTGGACAGAGGTAAGCCTATTCCCATTTTTCTCTGCCTCTCTTTTTAGTGATAAAGGCCTTACTTTTTTAAAAAAAAAAAAAAAAAAAAGCCCTTAGGATTCAAAAGTCAGGGGCTACTTCTGAAGACAGATATTTCATGTGCATCTAAATTCAAGCCTAGTATCCTTAGATGTGCTGCTTTTAAATAAATCAATTTGCCAGACTGATAACATCCATCCATTTTAAAAGTAAACACTTCCAATACAAACTATGAGTTTGTTACAGAAAACTCCCAAGCTGATGCTGATATATTACCCTATACAACAAATCACACCTAAACGACCTGAAAAACATCTTCGAACACAAGTAGACTACCGTATCAGCTTTCAGTAAACAAAAAAGATTGCTGCTCACAGTTAATCTCCATTGAAAAATATTAAAGTGAAAATTATTCACCAAGAGCTCGGAAGAGGAAGGCAGCGCTGACCGAGCACGCTCGCACAAGCTAAGTTAAAGTAACATAGTAAACTACTTTTCCAGACAATACTTTTCACACATAAAATCTTTCTCTAACTGCTGGAAAAACTAAAACCAATGTAACAATGCCTTAGCAGATAACAAAACAAGACAAAAATACAGAAGGTTAAACTGAAACAGCATGCAAACTAAAATTCTTTTTTCAAGTTCCGGAAAGCAACAACTGTGGACACACCACCTCTATAACTGGCAAAGCACATGGAAATATTACCTGCTTATAAAATAAAGGCTGGATTGCTGAAGACGATTCATTTGTTTAATTTCTGAAGTTCCTATTTTTTTAAAGGAAGATCATTCACACAAAAAGAATTCTTTGTTTAAGCTGTTCTGCTTTTCTTGCTAGCCCTCATATCTAGACGCAAAGGAAGTGCTGCACTTACCAGGAAGGAAGTTTTAACCAAGATGATTATACATACGATTGCTCATTTAAAAAAAAAGTCAGAATGCTTTTCCTGTTACAACAGTAAAAATACACTAACAGTACACCAATTTAACTTCAACACATGCACAGAAGACATGCTTAAAGCCCTTTAAAAATAGCTAAGAATAATCTGGGCAATAAATGTAATGAATCCAAATAAAACATTTTTTAAACAATATGGAGAGCCTAACTACTGTGTAAGAATTAAATAAAAATACTAGATAGAAGACAACTAAATCTGCAATGTTTTCTTATTTTTATTTTCATGATGATAGCCCTTTGAGGACTCCCAACTTAAATTCATTCGGTTTTTTTAAGCTAGTGTCCATAAAGGCGTCCCATGGAGATGGTATCTGCCAATGATCTTGTGTGGTAACCTCTGCAATAGAACTGCTGGGCAATCTTCCTCCTAGTATTTTTAATTCATCCATTTATGATTACACACACACAGGGAAATCCACTAGAGATGACGACGTAAGACTCAGGACGAATTTAAAACACGGACTTTCAAGCCTAATTCTAGTGGTTAACTACAACCTGAAGAGCTGTTCCTTTACTAAAAAAAATCTCCACAGGAAAAGATTTGGGAAAACATACACAAATCAGAAAGACAGAAAAACCTCTAGTTATATCCTTTTTACTTATGACTTTCCAGTGAAATACCAACTATTTTGAAGAACAATAAGCAGTACATATCCTACAGCAGTATATATCCTACAAAAATGATGACTCTTGAGAAGGAGAAAAAATATGGAACAACTGAAAGGTCTTTTAGTAACTGAAAGGTCTTTTAGTAACAGTGAAGTGATAGTGTCTTTTTTTAACATATGCACACTTCCTATCTCGTAAAACACCTTTCTTAAAGAAAAGCAAACCAAACCAAACCAAACCCAAACTGATAGTCTCTCACCTGTTTCCAGTGTGCCACTCTCAACCTCTGAAATTAACACTTTGCCAAGGTTAAAAAAAGAAAACACCCTCCACCACAGACATATCTCTTCTTTCTCAGAGCATTGTTTTGCTTGGCAGCAAAGACTGGTTTCTTTTTAGGGATTATTTTTCTTAGGAAGTGAGTGTGGGGAAAACACACTCTGTCCTAGCTCCCTCTACCTTTTAAAGCCAGTATTTGAAATTTCTCAAGGAAGTGGTGAAGTTGCCCTGAATGTTTTTGTCACTGCCATGAAATCTACTCGTCTTGGCCAAGACTACAACGCTCATCCTCTGCGCATGTGCAGCCTGTCAGCATACATCAGCCACAGTCTCTGCGGCATCTCAGCACTACACGTCGCTTTCCTCTCCCATCCCCCTCTCCTCTGGAAAAAAAAAAAAAAAAACCACTTGGTGCTGGAAAACTTGAGCACCTGTAACCTCAACAGCAGTGCCCAAGATGAAGGAGAAGAAGGATGCAGCTGGTTTCACATAAAAAGGAAAAGGAGCTAGAGGTGCAGGAAAAGAAAAGGAGCAATGGTGAAGGGGAAAACGTGTTTTGCAAAACCTCTGTTTTGAAATTCCCTGACTTTGGAGAGCTTGACTTTGCAATACTTTTGCAGAGTTTGTCTTTTTAAGTACAATTTCTAAAACATGTAATATAGTCATGTATTTTTCTCCATTTAAACATAAGCAACTAGCAGGTTTTTTCATGCCAACAGGCTACATAGATTTTTTGCAAATATCCCTTGTTATGAAAGTTGCTGTGCTGACCCTATTAAGTAAATAAACCTGGACTCATTTTGGTTTCATTGGGTTTTGCCAGACCTAAGAAAGCACGCTGTTTTAAAATGTCCTCATTTTGCCACCATGGGCTATGCACTTAAACATTAATTCTTCAAACACATACACACAAATTTTCCATCTGCTGAGCTATTCTAGCACTATTGATCAAGACCATCAAGACAATCAAAGGCCGCATCTCTCCTCATGCAGCAGAGAACTACCCTGTACACTGCTCAACAAATGTAAATGTTTGAACTCTCATGCACTTAAAAAGACAGGTAGAGCAATATTGTGAAAAGTTGAGATATTCCCCCAAATTGCATCAGATACAATGCAAAATGCATGACATTGGTGTAACTGCCCATATAAGACTCTCTCTTCTCCCACATTCATGTGGGCTGTGACCTGTCATGTCTAGTCCAGTCCAATCTCCATCTCCAGTTCAGGTCTGACCCCTTTCCATCAACTTCAGAAACCAGTTCTTGGAGCGATGACTATCTCTAACCCATCTCTGCACTGACAGACACAAAAGCGTCCCCATTCTTAGAGCAATACTAAATTTTATCTGCTAATATTTTCTGCTAATCCATGTGTAGGCATAGCAAAACTATACTTCCTCATGTACATGCATCAGAAAACTTTGACATTTATATCAGAAAATAATTTAAAATAACTTCCTAAAACCTTTGTCATGCGGAAGCATTGCTTACAGTATTGACATTTCTATACGCCTACTGCCAACACCACCACACAAAAAAAAAATCACTCTTTTTTATTTCTAATTCTAATGAACCTCATCAACTCCAAATTTCCTTGTATTAGAACTGTTCTACCACTGGTCCACGAATCCTGATGGGGTGCAGTGGAGCGGGAGGACGTGGTCCTGTAAAAAGTAACCAAGACAAGCTAACAGGCTTGCCTTTGTCTCCAGTCGCGTTCCTATCTCATCACTCAGGTCAGCAAACTGATCATAACAAAAACAACAACAAAAAAAATGGTTAATTTTCAGCTGGATCAGTTCCTCGATCTGACTCATCACTTGCAGGAGTGGTAGGGCAGGGGAGGGAAAAGAAGGGAAGGGAATGGAGCCAGCATGGTTTAGGGTAACTGAGGCTGAGACATAATTCACAGCAGGATTAGGAGATAAATTAATGAGTAAACTTGTTAAATGATTTGAAAACACTGGCTGAAAGGTGCCTTAGAAAGACAATGTGGTATTATCACTAATTACTTCATATATTCTGCTATAAAAAATTGAAGCTATCTGTCAAACTTCACTGTTTTCTTAGGACTGTGTTAGAGTTTTACCAGTTACTTATTCTTCACCAGTTATTTTTATGCTTATCCTATATTAGTTCCCGCTTTTGGTTTAATCCATCATGTGAAAACCTTGTTTTAAAATTATTCTTTACACTTTCCCAGACATCATAACCTGCAAGAAATAGGCACACTTTATCAGCATAAGAATTACCTCATGCATACATATATACATGCATACAAATAAAATGATAAACCATTTACATTCACACTTTTAGATGAAGTTAAAGATAAATGAAAAACAAACAAACAAAAAACCAACAACTGCCATGACATGACCCAAAGTTTTCCAAGCAGCACACTACATCTACTTGACAGCACTGTCCCATATCAGGAAACCGCTTTTTGTTTGCTGGGTAGGAGTACAATATATCTTCCCTATATCTACGATGATCCAGCGCTGAACTATGTGGGCAAGATACAGCCCTAACATGTTAAGCATCCTTTAACAACTACTAGCTTCTCACAGGAATTAAATCTGTGCAAGTTCCCATTAGCAAGTAAACTTCACAGATAATACCATCACATTCTCCATCAAAAAGTATACTAACAAGCAGGTACAGCTCAGCATCTCGGTCAGGGGGTTGTTGAGTCAATCAGGCTACTGTTTCGGCTGTAACATTTCCAGGACCCCCTTGTCTTCACTACAGACCTTTGTATATTTTGGTTTCTACAGGAGGTAACTATTTGGGGTTGCTTCTGGAACAAAGAGTAACTTCTAGCTAGCTCAAAAAAATTAGATAAGAATTTTGGCAAAGTTCTAGTTAACCGCAGTTATACAAGTGATGAGCAATCTACCTTCAAAACGACATCTCACGGAATCTGAAAACACAGAGATCGCAGCTAGGACTCCTGCAGGGACACACTCGCTATTCGGATACTGCCTGTCCTTTCAACTTGTGCCCAGTTTTCAAATATTAATTGTTAACGGCGTGATCTAATCTACACCGACAACCAGCTCCCAAAAGCCCTCAGCTATTATCTCAGACGATTTGTTGTGGGGGAAGGTTTTATGGTCTACATGCACCAGACACAGGTTATTATTTGTTGGATGAGGAAATAGTTATTTATTGTTTAAAAGCTGTGTTGTAGCAGAGCTGACTCACAGATGTTAAGACCAGAGGCAACTCGTGTGATCCTTCACTTCGCATTGTTTTATCCAACATACTAACAGCTTCCTCAGCAGGTTTTGCATCAAACCCGTAGCTCGCCTTTGGGCCAGGATACGAGCCGGCGCCAAGGCCGCGAGGAGCGGCGGGCCGGGCAGCTCAGCCCTCGCCCTGGGGAC
>KL278787.1:0-18586 GCA_000699545.1 Podiceps cristatus | reverse complement strand
AGCAGGAATTACCAAGTGACATTTTGTGCTTTGAATTGTGCAAGTGATCACACCAGCTCCACATTTTCTCTGTGTGGCCTTGAAATCAGTAAATCACGGCTGAGGCTATGATATCTGATTTGATGTGGTCTAGACCTTCCAAATGAGTATGTGACTTTACAGACTAGTCTCTGCCTAAAACAACTGTAAGGTGGCACAGTCCACCAAGTTACCAGTTCCTGGCTGATTCCAACTCTTAGTATTCTTGGATAGGAACATGTTTCTCAGCTTTGGTTTAATCCAAGTCCAAAATTAGGAAACATTTCATGTATGCACAAGCCATAGCCCTAAAATAAAGTAACAGTTTTAGACTGTATGGAGGAAAAAACAAACCCCATCAATATTTTCTTTTAATAACTTTAATACATTAATTCTTATCACTGCTAACTTGCAGTAATTTTGAGACAGGGGAATACTAAGTGATCTTGTAATCCTTATTGTATTCTTATTATTTCTTTGAAGAACTCAAAGAACAGAAGTTACACAAGTGCAAGATTCAGTGAATTCAAATTTCCACAGATCCCCACAGAAAATCATTCAAGGCTGAGGAAGTTAAAATCTCATGGGCCATCATCAGCAGAACATCCCATGCGCTAATGGAACACGGCAATTCTCAATTACCAAATGGTAGAAAGCATTTTATTCTATTCCTGGCAAGTGGCTTAATATCAGACATTAAAATCACATAATTTCATTTTTATAACATTTTTACTTTCCTTCCCCCTCATTTCAATTTGGATGTGATATTAACAACCAATATTTCAAGAGCAGACAGAAATAGAAACCAGATCATTGTACTATCCAAGAATAGCTTAAAAAACATTTCAAAGGCTATGAAGTATTAACCTTTGCCTTTAATTTTTTTAGAAAAGTATTATATACTGGGTCCTTAAGTCATATCTGAAATGGGAGGGGGCAAGATTAGAAGCAGATATCAAAGGGCCATATCTCACAATTCACAGTAAATAAATACTTTGGCAAAGGCATAAATAATATAAGGTTACATAAGAATTTCCAAGCATTATTTCTACCCTGTAATCTCTTTAAGTAGCAGCACCATAAAGCACCCTGCACCAACTGCAATGTGTTCCTTGTCTCATTGCTTTTTACCCTGCAGGAACCAGTGAAATGAAAAAAACATCATTAAGGCTAAATTTGACCAAGGAAAGTAAACAGGGACCAAACTCGGCCCTTTTGTGAGTATCACACTCCAGTGGCAGCAAAAGGCAATAAATATGAGGCTCTATTTGGGCTCTATTTTGATCTAGAGCAAATTGAAGTCAGTGGAATTAAATAAAACTTTCCTACTTCGTCTGAATCAAAAGGATTCTCAGAATTGACCAAAAAAATTAAAATATTTTTTAAATTTTCATAGAAACATTATGGAAGCTTTAGCAAACTTCTAGTGATAGTAGTACCTATAAAATTTGGTCTCTAGTGATTCAGTACCTATACAGAGATTAAAAAAAAAAAAAACCACAAAACAAAACAAAAAACAAAAAACAAGAAAAAAAGACAAAACAAAAAACAAACAAAAACCCACACAATCCAAAACACATGCACAAATTTTCCATTTAACACCTTGACTTTCACAGTCTCATTGTGTTCCACCAGTGGTCTAGAATGTTATTCTGAATATTGTAATGCTACTATCCAATCCAAGCTACTGTGAGAAAGCACATTCAAGTCTCCCTTCAAACATGACAAAAACCCAACACCATAGGAGAACCCAGAGCATCTCTTCGTAGCAAAAAAAAAAAAAAAAAAAAAAAAAAAGAAAAAAGAAAAAAGATCTGTCACCACTTTTACATTACTGCAAGAACTGTCAAGGGTCTTACGATCTTTTGACCATTTCCATCAAAAGGCGGCACTTAAACTGATTGAGATGTTGCCAGCTGAAACTATGGATATCGAGCAGTGAGATTTTTGGCTGTGTTATTTGACTGCTCAGCAAGGTCTCAGACACTGATATTACATGCATTAGAATAACATACAGTGCATCTGCTGACAGGCAAAGTTGCTTTACATTGAAAACGGGATGTGCTAATTGCACAAACCTATACATGAGTTAAACAGCAATAACCATGATCCCAGTAGTACTGACCTGGTTGAAAAAGCTGATAGAACTAACAAAAGCTAACAAAGACTAGGATATTTTCAATTAAACTGACTTTGCTATATTTGTGGTTTTTAATTGAAAATAACTATACCTGGAATCAGGCTACAAATTATTTGCATATCATAACTTGAAGCAGCTAGAGAGTTGTGTGCTTTAGGTGTACACAAAGCATGAAGTAGTAAAAGGAGCAAATTTTGCACCTTTTTGCACTGTGCACAAATACACATGTAGTATATGAAAACCTTAGTAAAAGCAGAATTAGCAAATTCATGATTCAACATACTAGGACCTGTACTGGGTAAAAAAGTGGCTATAAATCAAGCAGCTGGACAGTTAAATTGAACCTGCATGGGCTGCCTGAGGTGCTGTGAGTGTGAGAGGTAATTCTGCTACCCAATCAGTTCATGGCCTAACGGTCCTTAAATTGTAGAGGCTCAAAGACAAGAGCAAGCTCACACGTTGCAGTGGAAAGCTGCATAGTGCAGAGTTACTGCTCAGCTCCAGAAAGAGAGCATCTGCTCGTACTGTATGTTGCAAACAAGTAAGAAAGGCCCTTGTCGGTGGGAGTTACTAGCTCAGGACAACCAGGCTGAGTTGGCTAGTTGTTACAAACTATATGCTTAACAACAATGCAAAGGAAAAAAAAAAAAAAAAAAAAACACACCACAAAAAAAAAAAAAAAAAACAAACACCACACAAAAAAAAAAAAAACCAAAAAAAAACAAAAAAAAACAAGAAACCATCTTTGCCCAACCCTGCAAATCCGGGGCTGTATGAAAGAGCCAGTGCCAGCTGCGGCACGGCCCAGCCCCAGCAGCCCCGGCCAGCTGTGCGTCAGGAACCACTCCCTGCTTGAGGGACAGCACAAATTGTCTGCAGCTGAACTGAAGCAGCTATTAGCCATCCCCAATCAAAGATAATCACATATAAAGTAGACTTATCAGAAAACAAATGTAACCACACTGCAACTGGATAAAATTTCTTTTTCTGGGAGCTATAAATAGTGTAGATTTCCAATTTTAACACTGATCTTTTTAATTCTTCAGCTTCTACGAGATCACTGTACAGTTGTGTGTCCTGTCCAAAATGATGCTTGTAAGAGGATCCCGGGGGGGGTGGGGGGGGGGTGTGGAAGCATGAGTTTAGGACTCAGTAATATCAGTAATATCTGGTGACAGGCAGAGAGCAAGGGAAGACTTCAGAAAGCTAAGTCAGAGAGATAAAGTCACTATTGTTTTTAACCTTTTCCATTCTCCACAAAGCTAGAAAGCTGCACCTACATCATGCCAGCACCCACTCCCACTTTCTGTTCCATACAGCTGGAGACCTCAGCTGATTTTTCCTATTATGAGCATCCTTTGAGGAAAGCCCTCAAAAGCACGGAACAGCCACATTAAATCAGACCAAAGGTGCAATGGAACCCAGCATCGCATCTTGTGCTGTGGCTAATAGTAAATGTAAGGAAGCCCATAAGGGCTGGAATAATATACAGCAATACTTCTCTACAACACTCTGGTGGTGTCATTGCATTTGATAATACCCATTTGATTTTGCTTCCCTTCATGTGCCCAGACATTTTTCTGAACATCTGTGAACTGTTTGCTTCCACAGTGCTCTCTGTCAAGGAATTTCAGTGCTCAACTATTCAGCGCACAAAAGAATCCTTTCTTCTGTTTGTCACCTGCTTGGTGCATTTGGTATCTCCCTTCCTACAAAGTCTTTATTATGGAAAGAGAAAGTATCTCTGGTACCTAGTCACCTCTTGCAGTGGAAAGAATAAAAACAGACAGATCTTGACCTTCTTGTATACAATAACAAACCAGCTCTGGAAGAGAAGGCTGACAGAGGATGGTGTTCTCCTAGCAACCTCAGAAACCAGATCCCCTTCTCCAGGAGGGAGCTGTATCCCAAAGGCTACAGCCGACCATTAAAGCTGGTGGTTGTAACTGTAGTCGGTAGCAGAGACTGCAGGGCTCTGCCTCCCCGGGCTCTTGTGAGAAAGCCAAGTCATTGCCCCAAGCATCATAGCCAGTGAGGAACCTGAATTGTTTCTGGGTCTGTTTGGGAGGGATGGGAGGCCACACTGAATACAGACTAATCAATAAAATTACATTCAAAAGAGTTATGTGCATGCTCCAGTGTGTATTTATATCCAGCTGTTTAATAAGACTTTTATGTAAATGTTGAAAGTTTCTGTTCACTCCTGAGCGAAACAGAAATGTACAGCATTTTTATAGAAAGCTCCTTACAACCGCATTTCTCACGTGAACGTGGCAGGCAATTAAATAAATACGCTAGGGTGAATAAGCACAGACTTAGAAAAGTTACCTGATATAGAGCTAGTCCCAAGGAAGGGAGCCGAAAGTAATGAGGAAATAACCACCCTACAACAAGCAGCAAAATTGCAAAGGTTTTGGCACCACAGGCTTCCAATGGGGCTTGTCATCCTGGGAGACAGACAGTAGACCCTGCTTCAAAGTCCCCAGCACCGCAAATACAGGGGGAGCAGAGCTGATCTACATCAGAACGCCCGGGAAAGGTGGCGCCTTGTCTGAGAGCCCTGGCAACAGGTGACAGACGTTGGGCTCGGAGGGAGGCATCAGGCACCACACGCGTACCTCCCGCCTGCCAGCCAGCAGCGCGGCCGGGCTGCGCACCTTTGCACTCGTACACAAAATCCCTGACACACATCTAGCCTAGACGGTACAGAGATATTCAGCTGTTTTAAACAGAAAGCTCCATTTGATTCTGATACATACCATGTTTTAAGTTTTAATGGGTTTGGATTTTTAGGTTTCATTATTTGGGCAGTAGATGCCCTTTTCTGCTAACCTTTCTTTGAAGAACTGTTTCCCCAAAATAAAATGCAAACCTTCATCAGCTATGTTATGCACACATGCATACGCGCACAAAGCCGTGCTTTTTCATATCCACTGTTTTAAAGACAGCCTCAGTCAAAAGTGACCACATTCTCAAGCTGATTTTCAACACTACCCATTTAATGAAAAATCAGTCTGTTTTCACTAATTCAAACAAGAACATATATATTTACTAAGGAAACCAAGACCTCTCTCTTTTCCTCTTACACACCATCTCACTTTATTGAGCACATCACACTATGTGCTTAATCAACATGAAAATCAATTTAACGCTTAAATAAGAAATAAAAATAATCATTCATAACTAGAACAACTTCAGATTTTTCATCCTGATTTTTTGTTCCATTTGCTTTAGTTCTGATTACAGACTGTTTACTTTTTTAATAGTTGAATTTGGGAATGATGCTTGCTGACAAATTGTACATTCTGCTTTTCACATATTATCCAGTGGGTTCTGCAGGTGTTTACCATACCACACCATGTGTGTTCCAAGTAGTGTTTTCATTGACTTCTTTTTAAACTAGAAATATCATTACCTGAAAAATGTATTTAAAAAACAGCACTAAAGTACCAGCCTTTATATTGTAAGTTGTTTTAAATATTAGTTTAAAGACAAACAAGGGTGGAACTACATGATCTTTAAGGTCCCTTCCAACCCAAACCATTCTAGGATTCCATCCTATATACTTAGTGCCGTACACTGCCACAGTGGACTAGGGTGCATGGGGCAAAGAGGACTTTGCCGCCAGCCAGCCACCACCACACCCCCGACGCAGAGCACACCTACCACTCCAGGCAGCGCTTTCAAGGAGGCAAGGGGAGGAGGCTACAACCCCTTCAACCTTAGATCTCGTATACGTCCATGGTCTGCTATTTGGTTAAGGATTAACCGTGCAATGGTCTGCTACTCTGTTAACATCCCCCCAAATTAGAAACAATTGCTCAGATTATATTTTCAAGATTAAAATTGACTATAGAATAGCTATATATAATTTAAAAGAAAAGCAGCTGCCATAGGGATGAGGATTGCCTTTCTACACTGTAGTCTATATTCTTACAGTAGAATACAGCATATCAATATATACACTAAATAATACCACAGTCATCAAGGAAACCCCTGCAACTGCAGCTGAACCTCTATGCTTCCTGGCCTCCATGAACGCAGAGCCAATATCTCATGGAAGCCAAGTGGTCAGCACAGGCTTCTGGTGCTGTCTTAGGTGAGGCGCAACTGTGCAGCCAAACCCAAAGAAGAAAGGAGTGGGAACACTTTGGCCCCTGTGGCCCTGCCGCCTCCAGGCACCACTCCCGAAGGAGGAAGCCGAGAGTGCTTCTGACCTGTGCTTCTCACAGGACCTTCACTTGACAGCTCCCTTGTGCCAAAAGCAACGCTAACCAAGCAAAAAAGAAATTAAGGAGAAAACATATGAGTGTTAGGAACTGAAGAGAGTGGGATTCTCCAGCTTGGAAAAGAGATGCTTCACTAGAGGCATGCTTGAAGTTTATGAAATGACACCCATGGAGAAAGTGAACATGGAGGGACAATTCACAGCTTCTGCCTCTAGCTATGTTATAAGAAGAAAACTACTTTTTCCCCCCACAAAACATGCTATACTAAGCAGGGGCAAGGAGTGGAAACATTTTACACCAGTCGAGTCACCATTCAGTTCTGAGCAGCCTTGTAGGATTTTGTGCCTTGGCTCTCACAGAGAAATCACAGACATGAATCACAGTAAGTAAAGTTAATGGGTTTGTTTTTCAAGATAGCAGATTATCAGTTCTAGGAAGACTTCACCAGAAGAGCAGAAACAAAACTTCACAGGACTAAAGGGCTTTTCACTTGTTCTGCAGAATCATTTTCCGTTATGTTAGTGACAGCCTAAGTAGATCATATTTTGCTTCCTGAAGCTTTGAAATGTGTCTATCAAAATCCATTACCACAGCAGCAGCCATTCCTACTAGAAGCCATTAGCCAGCAGGAAATAACAAAACAGTTCAGACACAAGCAAGAAAAAAAAAAGAACAAAAATTAGAAGTGTGCTAAGACAAGAACAGACTAAAAATATCAGTGAGCAAGTTCCCAGATATAACTGAAATACTGTTGGAGGAAACACATCCAGCTCCCAACAAATGCTGATGCCTGCCCTACATGGGCAGCGGTCTCTAACTTGAAGCAAAATATTATGCTATATATGATCAGAGTAAACTCTCAGAACTTGGTTGAAAAAGCTGAGAACACTTTTGAAGATCATAGATCTATTTTTTCTATGCTAATAGAGGAAGATCTGCTTCTCCCAGGCCAATAGTCACATTGACACAAAGAAGCGTTCCATCTGTATACACTGAAAAGGGTTCACCATGTTTCAGGAAGTCTTCACTGTATTACAGGATTTATTTTGACATGGTAAGTTAGTCCTCTGATAATACAGAACTGTCACAGGGAAGCGGCTGAAGCATTTTACTTTTCAGTTGGATGACAAGAGCAGCTCGGGGTAGAAGCAGCTCTTCAGGGTAATGGAGATCCAGCTTCTCTATTTGCAGTGTACTGGGCCACAACACCTGGAAGAGTCACTGGAAAAGATGTAGTTCTAGTCCTGTGATTGTTCCCACTGCTGACCATGAAGAGTTTGAGCTGATGGGAGTTTTAACCACTTCATCTCCACACTCCAAAACGCCGACTGCAGAAAAAGACAGCACTGCACAGCAGGGCCTACAGGTGCATGTAACACAGAGGGGAAGGGTTGGGAGACCGGCCCCAGAGGCGGCAGAGGGACAAGGCACCTCAGCCACGCTGTGATGCTGCATCTCTTTCATCGATCGTTCATTTGGCTGGACCTTCCTGATTTGCAGGTCTTCAAAAATTAAGTGTTGTCAGTTTAAAAAGGCCACAGAACACATGATAATCAGTTTTATCAAGATAGATTCATAATGGATAGTAACAGCTAATATTTAGCAGCAATTCAAGCCTTCAATGAATAACATCAGGAATTTGCAACAGAAATACAACAGAAATACATTTCTTCTGTTTCTAAATACATGCACTTTTTTTTTCCCGTTTGAGATTTTTCTGAATTTTTTTTTCTATATTCTGTACAGCCACTTAGTGCATGTGACAGGGACCTGCTCTGTGTCAGGTTCCATAACCCAATGCAGTGATCACATTTCACAGCCAAGGCTCAAACAGCTTAATTCCTAGAGCTGCAGCTGGGAGGGGAGTTTGTAAAAGGAAAATCTCATGCCCTGAGAAGACATCAGGACAAAAACATCCTGACCATTTCCATTAGGATGCCAGGACATGCTGTTTTCGGAACTGTCCCAGCCAGACAGGGATGTCTAGACATGTTACATAGCTACTACAAACCCGAAGCTTCATCTGTACCCCAGTTGCTCGTGCTGCCAAGCACTGCTTAGAGTGTATGTCCAATAGGCTACACTGCCCTCCTGCTACAGAAACATCTGCAAAAATTTCTCATTTATATGAGCAGAACAAAATTTTACCTAAATTGATGATGCAAAATCATTTAGTTCTGGATAATAAAAAGCATCATCTCTTAGTAGCAAGAAATCTAGGGCCAACAGTCTGGGTAAGTTACTTAAGTCTTCTGACACTGAAACTAAAAACAGGCTTGGGTGGGTAACTCAAATAATATGTCAAAGATACCAAATTTGAATTAATAAATTCGGTCACCTCCTTCACCTAATATCAAATGCATAAGCAGTAAATGTAAAAAAGTATTCACTTTGAAAGAAGAGTGGAGACATCATCTCCCTGTTTAACACATGGGCAACTGCTCCTGATGTCATAGGAAACAGAAAGCCAAACTTGAAAAACCACTGTTTAAAAGGAAGGCATAATCAAGGACAAGTGCTACTAAGATTACACAAAAATAACAGGAATTTCACAGACAGTTAAGGAGGTTGACAGAACACACCATTTAACATAGCTCTGCCTCAAATTTTACACCTAAAGGAGCAAGGAGCTAAGGCAGATGGAGGACAGTGTTAGGGAAAGCAGTTACGCAGAACATGAGTGAAAATACTTAGGGGCCTAATAACCACTGAAGTTGAACTCAAGGAAAGGAAACTCTCAAGGACTTCTGAAGGATTAGAAGCTAGTGATCAAAATTCATCACCAATTACCCTTGGCTGCTAAGGCAGCAGAGTTGATCCTGGCATATATCAGGATGGGAATATGCAAGAGAATGTTAATACCATACTATGGCATTTATGAGTCCATAACTAAGAGGCTGCGTCCTGTCTTAGCACCCAAATTTCAGATAAGATATTGACAAATAAAAGGAGAGAGTCAAAAACAGCCATAGGAATTGAGTCAAAGTTTGGGAAATAGGCACAATGATAGTCTAATTTATTAAAAAATGAAATAATAATCAGTTTCATAAATACTTCCCTGACAGACAGACTTCTAATACTGGTTGCCTCTTTAGCCAAAATGACCTGACTCATTCAAATTATTAGAAACTGAAGTTATGTAACCTGAAAATGGAAATGAGTTTATTATTTTAGCAAATTAAAGTCAAAGTTTTGAAACAGGCTGTCATCTCATGTTTAGTTACAGACTGTTCGAAGAAATCCAACCAAGATCAAATACCTCTATAGAAACTTTGTTGAAAATGAATGAGTATTTACAAACATGCAATTGAGACAAATGAAATTGTTTAGCTGGAATTATACAGAGGCAGTAGTTCCTCCCACCCTTAGGTGACAAAGCTATTTTAAAAGTTTCAGATTTCAGCACATCAGGGCAACTCCATTGCATTTAGATAATTTATCTGACCCACGTCAATACAGCTGACACAAAGCACTGGCACAGCGACTCTGAGTAACGCACCAAAGATTGCAACATCCAGTTCAAACTGAAGTAAATATATTTGGAAAGTTGTAAGGATAATTGATACCTAGGCATGCCATGTTATCCAAAGGGTATTTTCTCTTAATTAAAACCATTTGGTATTATACCACCTGCTGTTTTCAGTGGCAGATTGTAAGTACTTCAAGATATAATAGACATACCAGCAACAAGCCAACCAAATAATAATCATTGTTGGTTCAAGTAGGTAAGCCGCTTCGGGAAGCATCCTAGGTAAATACTGAAGCATCACAGATCTGCAAGTGCAGTTCACTTCAGATTTCCAATTCCTTTTCACATCAGTTGCACATATACAAATAGACTACTTGCATGTATTGCATTTTTCAAATTCTCAACAGCAGCAAAACCTAAGTAAAAACATCAATACATACAAAATTTACAAAAATCACTTCCTATTTCACTAAAGGCTACATTCAGTTTACAGTTTGGATAAAGATACTATTTTTTTTTTCAAAAGTTTTGATCCACTCAGAAGTCTAAACAAAGGTAAGCATTCAAGTCACCTGAAAGGCTAAGAGAGAACATAATCTTTTAATATAATACCTGGAAAAATATCAAATAGTGAAATAGGGAGATTATATCATTTCTGAAGTCAGCAATGGTGAAGCACATTCTGGGATGTGTGCCCATTCCTAGTTTATACATTTTGTGAAGGATCAGTGGTACACTGGAGTAAATTCAGAAAGAGATCCATAAAAATGAGCTGAATACCGGAAAATGGGCTTTACAGGAATATTTCTTCATGATAAAAAAGATCAAGTTGTTCAGATCGAAACACATTTTCACAAAGGTGGCAAATTTGATTACCATCCAAGTATCTATAATGGAAGAAGTTAATCAAGAGTAAAGGAGAATTTTTAGATACATGGCATGACGAGGCTAATATTTACATGATATCTCTGAATCTGCATATGATGTTTATGATGAAAAATAAACTGAAGCTAGACAAATGCAGATATGGAATAAGACTTATTTTGACTGGAAAACCCATCATTCTGCCAGATTATCATTTGAAATGTAAAAACAA
This sequence comes from Podiceps cristatus, assembly GCA_000699545.1. Taxonomy (NCBI): domain Eukaryota; kingdom Metazoa; phylum Chordata; class Aves; order Podicipediformes; family Podicipedidae; genus Podiceps; species Podiceps cristatus. The sequence continues at coordinate 7,634 of KL278787.1, read as the reverse complement.
AAGGGTATCTCCCTCTCCAAGTCATCACCTTGTAGTCTACCAATTTCATGAAGGAATGTGTAGGCAATTCTAGGTAACCTGGGCTGCACCAGAGCTTGGTCTTTTGATTTCTTTTCTCAGGAAACTACTGCGCAGAGTTGTTTCACAATAGATGCAATGAAAGCCTGTGGTACTCTGAGTAGTAATGTAAGACCAGAAGGCTTCTTGTTCAAGTCCCTATGCCTGCTACCACTGCATGATTTTTACCTCTATCAGTTAGTAATTCAGCTGGTGTCTTTGATTTTTGTTTGCTTCACCTTGAAATACTTACAATCTTGGCATTCTGCAAAGGTAAAGGACTGTGAAAGAGCAGCTGCAGTCTGTTACAATGATAATACAGTGAACACAATCATGAAGACTATCCTGAAAGCCAGAGAAAACTGACCTGAAATAGAACTAACAGCAGACTGATAAAATATGGCTGTTCCTTCTGTAAAAGTGGTTGACAGAATCCCTTAGCTTTATTTGAGTTAAAAACAAGACTCTTTTTAATGTTCAACGTAAGTATAGCTAGTTGGGACTAGGGTAACAGAATCATTTATCCTAAGAAATAAAGAAATATTCAGGATCACTATTCATTAAAAAAATATGAAACAAAAATTATTTTAGATGCCAAAAAGACATGCATAAAACTACGTATGTTTCTTGCTCTTATGAAGCCTTAATGAAAATTGTGTCTTTATCCAGTGGCAAGGCAACTGATCTTAATCAGAACAAGCTGTGGATGCAGAGGGTGATGGCTCTTATCTGTGTTAAACAGATAAACACCCAGTAAACACTCCTCTTTCCCTTTTGAGCAAGGAATCCCTTGGAATCAGCTAATATCAGACCTTGCAAAAAGGACTGTCCAGACTGAAAAGTTTCTATATTGTAAGAAAGCTGGAGACCACTGAGATGGAGACTGAAGGTAGAAGGACCAAAAACAACCTACTTGAAAATAGCTTTTAATAATTTCTGATTAAATAAAAGTGGATGGTTTATTTTATACTTTAGAGAAATAAGAATTCCTAGATTCTTTGACTCTTACACTAAAAAGCATTTTTTTCCTAATGTCACCTCACTATACCCAGTAGAGCTGCCTATGGATTGAGGTGTAACTGAAGTAGAGAAGGGTAATAAGCATCTTTCTCAGAAAGTGCAATGGGAGCAGTTCTGTATTTCATTAAATTTATGTTCATCATGTCTCTAACAGAGTAGTGATATAATTTGCACATCATTTCATCTTTCTACTGAAAAAAAGATTTCCCTATTTCTACTAAGCACTGCTAGGGACCTGTACAGTAGTCCACATCAACAAGAAAATTCCAGTTATTTCTTCCTGGACTATTAAAACTAATAATCACTTCTACTGCTCTGACAATGCTGACAAGTTAAAAAATGTGAATTTTACTCAGTAGGGAAATTATCATTTTTGCAAGAGAACTGATTCTGAAGAGATTCTCAGTAGGTAACAACTGAGATCCAGACAGCTCAAGCCCTTTGCTGTTGTCCCTCCCCACCATGAAACAGGCCCCATGCACACGCTGTTTTCTTTGCCTGGGGAGTCTCACCAAGCTCTCTAGATGATACGTCAGCACTCTTAGCATTCTTTGTATGTCTTTATCAGTCTTCAAATAATAATGGCTTGCTTCGTGTCTGTTAGACCAGAGAGGTTTCTAGTGTTCCATTACTTGGACAAATGCTGACACATACTTTTGATTACCACAGGCAAGATTATGCCATCCGTCACAGCATTTTCCTCAACCTTTTTCCTCCTCATACAGTTTATACTTTTTTGGCATTACTTATGAGGTACGGTGTCCCATAAATGTTTACACAACACTTGGGAAATCATGTCTTCAGCATGAAGAGGAAATAACATAGCTACCTGTACTTAACTAGGCAACATACAGACATGTAAATTGGTGTAATCTGTCTCAAACTCTGTGTTACCTATCTTTCTTCACTACTGCTGCTACCTGGGCTAGGCAGATAAAAGCTGTCTTATGGACCAACTTCTTTCACTTTTAGCCTTAAGAGTGACACAGGATGGACCTATCAAACAATGCTTTTCAGTATGACAAGTCTCCTCCCTGAGGCATGTAAAAAAAAAAAAATCACTACAAAGATGCATAGCCCACACATCCAAACAGAGTGGTCTTGTACCCTTTTCTGATTGAAGACAAGTTTTACAACCTATCGACCTAATTTCTTCAGTCACTTCCAAGACAAGACTTCATACCAGGAATGCACTTAAGCTTGTGCTGAAAATTAAGGTGGCATTTCAGTACCATTGAGGTTTAAGTCCTTCTATCCTGTCCCTGATGTTTTCCTGATCTAGGACCTTGAACCAATATGCAAACAGATTCAAGGTTAGAGTCTTCATTCCAGGGTGAAAGACCTTAGACAGCCAACCTTACTGTTGGCTACTTCGTTGCCGGTTCTCTTATTGTTGTTTACAGTGTTATAGAGAAACAAGGCTTTCAAGCTTCTCTTCCTGGCATTGTGTTTTTGTTTGGTTTGTTGTTTTGTTTGTTTGTTTTTTTGTGTTTTTGGTTTTGTTTTGTTTTTAAAAAATAAGGTCATTAAGGTCTAACAACCCTATAGTCACTAAAGACCACATAGGTATTGTCATCAAATTCCTGAAAAATGTAATCCCTCAATTTTTCACTACATTCTTAGGAAAAACACCTTCAAAGTGCTCAGCACTTATCAGTCACAAGACAATTGAATGTCCACAGTCTCCAAGAGCTAAGAGCTCCACTTCCAAAACCAGCTTGTATATTTACAATCATGCTTTTTGACCTACTTTTCTTATTTTCCAGGCGGAATACACAATCTAAAAAAAAAAAAAAAAAAAAAAAAAATAGAACTGAATTTAGTAATGGCTCATAAATAAAAATTCCATTTTGGTACAGACAACCATACAAGGTAAGCTCTGTAAGTCTTTTCACAGACTACGCGTGCATTCCCGTTTCTTTACCTTTCATTACTGGCATTACTACCTACTGATTAATTGACAAATATTGTAGACAAAGCGCATAAAAATACTTGGGCAAAGAAAGGTCAAAACAACATTTAAATCTGAAACATTAAAACACCAAACTGAAATTGTTTAGATACTTACTTGTATTTAACACTCAGTGTTAGACACAATACTGCATTGTTAAAACTATTTATAAGTTTAGTCCTGCTGTAGACCTGAATAGGAAGAAAGAAGGCACTTTCTTATCCAGAATTTTTTTTTCCCCTAATTTTAGCAGTAATACACACACAACTTTGGAGAAGGGTGCTCCTCGAGCACCTTAAAAGACTAAGTAACTTAGTTTCAAATGGATAACTGAATTTCATTCTTATTTCTGAAATCAATCATTGGTATCTATATGATACACTGATACAGTCAGACAAACATGAACCTGATTTTGTCTTGTATGATAAAGCAAGAGCACATAGTAATTTTGAGATTTCAAGTTGAGTTTGTATGGGTGGAAGTTAAAGTGAAAACATCTGTAAAAAAATGAATACAGAAATTAGGTAGTAGCCACAAATATCAAACAGAAATAAAGGGAATGAATAATAATTTTAAAAACCTCAGACTCATGTTTTGGGACTTCAGGGGAACTAAACACCTTATACATGACAGTTGCTAGAGCAATGCCTCAGGTTGAAATTGCTCAGAAACACAAGGCCCAGCGATGATTTAACAGCCTAACTCAGAAGCAGTTCCTTGGACTCTATGCAACCACATTCACATAAACCCTGTATAAGCATGAGGAAAAAGTAACCCTTTATTAACCTGTTAGTATTCATCTTCAATAATCTTCAAGTATTCTATTGCCTCCTGCCAGGGTAAGAGTGAAACAAGCAGCAAGATATGCTCCCTACCACACAATATTTCAGCTGGGTTCTTTCTTAAAATACTAATTCTTAAATCGGGAGTTTTTCTCATCCCATCCAGGCATGTGTGCTAGTTTTGGCCTGGATACAGTTGATTTTCTTCATAGTAGCTACTATGGGACTATGTTTTGCATTTATGCTGGAAACAGTGTGGATAACACAGGGATGTTTCCGTCACTGCTGAGCAGGGCTTGCACAGAGTCAAGGCCTTTTCTGCCTCTCACCCCACCAGCGAGGAGGCTGGGGGGCACAAGGAGTTGGGAGGGGACACAGCCAGGACAGCTGACCCCAACTGACCCAAGGGATAGTCCGTGCCGTATGGCGTCGCGCTCAGCATATAAAACAGGGAGGGGTGAGAGAAGAAGGAAGGGGGGGACATTCCGAGCAATGGCATTTGTCTTCCCAAGTAACCATCACGCCTGATGGAGCCCAGCTTCCCTGGAGATGGCTGAACCCCTGCCTGCCGATGGGAAATAATGAACTCCTTGGTTTGCTCTGCTTGTGCTATTGGGTTTTGCTTTACCTGTTAAACTGTCTTTATCTCAACTCATGAGTCTGCTCACTTTTACCCTTCCATTTCTCTCCTCAATCCCACTGGACAGGGAGTGAGCAACTAGCTGTGTGGTGCTTAGGTGCTGGCTGGGGTTAAACCATGACAGCATGCAATTATATAAAAGCAAACTCAGTTACCAACTGTAGCAGTTCTTGACAACAAGTCCACTGCTGAAGTTTCCAATTTTAAAACTGGGTCCAGACTTTTCACTTTGGGTAAACTGGACAACCTGACCTGGCTTCCTACAAGCCAGCACTGGCAAGAACGTTAAAATAAAATAAATAAATTTAAAAAAGTGCGCTACTGAGTGCAGGATCAAGGGGTTTTTAGCTTCTTCATTAAATGGAAGGAAATAGATATACAAAATGCATGAACTGGGAGCGGCAGAGATGAATAATGTACCCATTACTTGTTTGCATAATGGAGTTATTTGATCTACTTGGACTTCTCAGGCAGAGCAAAAGTAAAAAGGAATGGTTTTCCCACCTTCTTCCAGAAAGTCCTCAGCAACTCACGTCCTCCTAAAGGCCACAGGATGCTACAGAATACTAACAAGCTTCCAGTTGTTGTGGGGACACTTGTAAAATAGCACAGCAGATTTTGCCACTTGCACTGGGAAGCTATCAGCCACCGGGCAGCTGCCCAATTTAATGAGAAGTGCAAGCACTCACGCAGGAGGTGGCAGACAGATGTCCATTTGCGCTCAGATGGCAAAAAAAGAATTTGCACAGGGGAGCAAAGAACACTGTGGGAGTATTTGAGAGGGATTTTTTTTAACGGATTTAGGGTCCTTTTACCCATAAACCCATACTCTTGTGAACTTTTAATACAGTAGTTTCTCCCCAGATAAGGTGAGCTTTGAAAACTTCTAAGTACTTCCAGAGCCTTAATCATTACTTTCTAAATTCAAAGGGCATCTGACAACATTCAGTCATTTATAGGGCAAAGTACTGCAGTGAGAAGTTCAGTCCTAAACTAAAGTCAACTGCACTGTCCAAGGAGGAGCAAAGCTGAACGTCTCTGAAGATCTATGCCAGACCACCTTCTGTTGGCTTTGCACGCAGCAGCCATACTTGTGCAGGTACACATGGCACTGCCAACTCCTATGGTCTTAGTGCAACACTTACACAATTACAATGGTTTTAAAACTACAGGTCTTGGAGCTCCTGCAATTAGATACCTCAAAACACTTTTTCACTCCAGTGTCTGAACCAAAAGTATTTTGCTTAGATTGGCTTGAAACCTTTGGGCTGTGGAGGGCTAAAGGAAGATGGGGAAAACTGATTTTCTTGCTGAAAAAAAGCATTCCCAGTTTCCACCACCACTCCAAGATAAATAAAATGTATTATCTTTGTTCAAAATGCCAAAAATCAAAAGCAAAGCACTATGCACAAAAACCATCAGGACAATTATTACGTCTGGGATTTTGGGGGGTTTTTTGTTTTGTTTTGGGTTTTTTAAAAATATTTTGAACTACTCTTGAAAAGAGGACGTTCACCTCAAAACCAAAAGACATACTTCCTCCGTGGCTCTCTGCAGTAATATTCTGCTATGATATTCTGCAGAGGTGAAGAGATTTTCAGATTCTCAGCTGAAGTTACTCTGCTTTCAGATAAAGTAACATAGTATTTATGCACAAATCTGTCAGGAATACAAAGGCACTTCTGAATTCAGAAAGATCCTTTTTGGCAAGAGGAATTTCCCCTGAAATTGCAACGAGGTTTTCTACCCACACTCACTCAGTTCAGTGTCACTTTCTTTCTGGAACTCCCTACAAAATACTTGTGGGAACTATTCTCACACCCACCCCCCCTGCCCCCCTCCCCATTTTTTTTTTAGCTAAGAAGCCTGCTATTTCTCATGCCTGAAAGAACCTGTTATTTTATCAATAGAATATGGTTGTAATTTTTAAGTTCTAGGAGAAAAAAAAATAACTAAGAAAGGATCTTCTCATTGTGACTTAGAAGATGCTGAGCTGTGTTTTACAAAGCAGTAGCACATAGCAAGGTGCACTGGCAATACAGAAATAGCACATGGCTCCTCAGAACTCAGGTGGGTGAATTAACTTACTAACAAACTGGGCATTAATGCTATAATCACTACAAATGTGGCTGTATACAGCCCAATGCAACCTCATTTTTAACGCAACAACTAAATGGCATGATTTTCACAAACAGGAGTTGACAAAGTAGTTCAGCAAACATTAGCTTTACTCATTATGAATATTTTCAGTGCAAGTCAAAGAATGACTAGTTGGTTTCCAAGCTTTCTATCCAGCATTCCCAACTTCCTATCCAGCATGAGGAAAGAGATCCTCCAAAATTGCCCAGCCAGGTCTAAATCCATCCCAGTATTGTTAATCACTGCCCTAAAAACTTACTTTGTTATTGATAACCTGATTCATTACCAAAAAAAAAAAAAAAAAACCAAAACCTAGAGAGGGAAAAAAAATAAGAAAACCATAGGCTTTTCCTACTAAGTAGCACATCTTTCCTATCATCTTAAACTTTTTCCCTTGTCTTGAATACAGTCTACTTGATTGCAAACTCTTCAAGTCTGATTTACAACTGCTTTTAGGAACATTTACTTACAGATGTGTTTATTGTTGTGTATTCCTTATATCCATGATGTAGAACCCATCACACATTTTCCCAGTACCACTGGGCTTTTTGGGGGAAGTTCTTATCATTTGCCTCCACAAGAACTAGAGCAGCTCTGGCACATGGTATCACATTAGAGAACACGTCCTCACCGCCATCCCTCCTGAAGAAGCTATACCAAGGGCCTTTCCCATGAAGATCAGATTGCGGGCTGCCTCAACATTCAGGACCATCAGATCTGAAGTGTCAGTTAATGGCATTTTGACAGAAACAAGAAAAAGCAATTCTTTGTGAGAAAGGGGAATAGATACAAACAACACTATTTTGAAGGAGTGCTGAAAAAAATACTCATTTTGGAATCTATATTGTAAATATCTGTAGGTGTTTTGACAACTCACCATCCCTTCAAAATACAATCTTTATATTTCAGTCAGAGCACAGTTTCCCAAGTCACAAGATCAGTGTCAGCAGTGGTTTAAGGGAGAAACTACTTTATACAAGTAGGGAGGGAAAAGAGAAAGACAAAATTAAAAAATTCTAATGTCATAGAATCATAGAATCATAGA
>JMFS01095356.1:0-12859 GCA_000699545.1 Podiceps cristatus | reverse complement strand
ATAATACATAGCATAACAAACCATAATAAATAATATAATACAATATAATATAAACATATACTATAATATACAACTAGAATATAGAATATTTTGCATATTACATGCTACCTCTATGATGTATATCATAATACAATACACATTACCTTTTAGGAAAATACAGTAACATTACATATATAACAACGTATATAACATATACATACAGACATATATACGTATATTTATATATAATACATGTATGTATACATATTTTACTATGAAATAACCAATAATGGTGTAACAATGTAATCAACCATAATGCATAAAAAAGAATCTAAGACCTTAAGTCTGAAATGAAATATATTACCTGTTAACAAATTTCAACATAAACAAAATAGATTTTTCAGCCATATCAAAAGCAGTCATGTCAACACCTTTATTTTTAAAATTCAGATCTAATTAATGTTACATAAACTATAACTTTCATGTAAGTTTTCTGTAATATTTTCATAAGTATATGCAATATTTGCAGAAGTATGCATATATGTATGTCTAAAAGTTTTATTTTAATCTAATTGGCATTTTCCAGATAATTTTTGTTCACCTTCTGTAAAAAAACAATAGTTTTCATTTGGCCACCATACATTTTGCTAGGATTGTAAAATATCCATAATATCTACATAAATTCTGCTTCTATACATATGAAGACTTAGTTGTAGTGCCTCAGAGCTGTGAAAGGTCCTAGATGCATAGGCAGAAAAGGATTTTTGAGTTTAAATTGTCTCAGTACAAGCCTCGAACTCACACTGAGCTCTCACCTAGTAACTACAATCTCAGCCGAGAACCTTCTTCAGGAAACTAGGGTTTCTGCTGCTCTGCATCTCCAGAACTGCCTCGGTGTGGCCATCTTAATAGCATTCTCATCGCTTACCCTAGTTCAAGGCATAGACCTTCAGGATGAAACTGCAGGGGAAATTACAGCTCGAAGATGATGAGGTTTTTCTCCCTTGTGCAATAATCTCCTCATTCAAGATTCTACCCCACATTTAGGGGTTGAGAGTTCAGCACTTTCCTTGTCATTAGGAACATTATGTATATATGTAGGTGTAGATAAATATGTGCATGTATGTCATATGTACACATGCATACTTTATAGAAAACATTAAAATATTTGTTAGAGTTTATCTGCAGTAAAAAAAAAAAAAAAAAGGAATTCTGAGACATGTTTTTCACAGCTGCCTGTGACCTCTGTCTGACAAGCCTTTCTGCATGCAGGAAGCTATAAGGCATCCCGTTGAACTCAAGACCTTTCTGAGAATATGAAAAAGCCTTTAGCAGGGCATAACAAAGAAAATTATCTATCATCTTCTCACTTCATCAGCTAACCAAAGACAGTAATTGGTCCTTTGAAAGTTTGGAGCACAGCAATATTTTATAATTCAAAGTTTTGTGATAATATATGTATATATACACAAGGGGTTTTTTTGTGGAAATAAATGCCATATTCAAGCCCTTTCCTGATCTAATTTATTATGAGGCTACTTTTGGTTATATTTCATTTGTTGCTGTTTTAAGATAGATTACATAGTTGTATCATCAGATGATATGCATTTAATTATCTGTGATACAGAGAGTGGGTTTAATTTCAAAACTGAGAACAGTAAAATGATTTAATAGTTTTGAGATCTATAAAAGGGATCAGCTCTTATTTTAAATTAAAATTCTATTTAAAATGGTAAGCTTTCTACTCTTCATTAAAAACAGGAGAATCCAGCATCTGTGAAAAAGTGAGTTTGAACATACCTACTTCATAACTGAGAAGGAAACTCTAGGTCATACTATGGGCTGATGCAAATCAGTGTAGTTTGACAGAACTCTATACAGTTATGCTTCTTTTTAACAGACAAATATCTATTCCGTTGGATCTTGGTAAGTAGATATGGTTTACTGAAAAGCTTTTGTCTTTGATATTGTTTAAGGCACATTAATAAATGAACTATTACTGGTATTTTCAACAATATAAATGAAAAGTATAAGATCCTTATTGTGGCTTTTGAAATCTTACTATGGCAGCTTCCAAGAAAAAATAGCTAGTAATACTTGTTCTTTTTAGTCGAACTGAGTATACAGAAGCATCACAAGTATTTTTTTGAGACTTTTATGATCAAATTTTGAAAAAAATTTCTAACCATCTTTGGGGATTGATTTATAGCCAGTGACTATGATGTTATTATTCAAAATAAGGCTCTTTTCTAGAATACTGTAGCAAAAAATCCCAAGAGGTAGAACCTGTCACCTAGAAAACTGACCTCACACAAAAAGGACCTAAAGCTACCTATTTTATCCAACCAGTTTTTAAGGATAGCTTTCCCATTCTCCTATAAGAACCTATAAGCTTAACATAAGAAAAGATTTGAAAATTTAGCAGGGAAAGGCACAACAAAATACTGAAAATTACTCCAGACAAGATGACATGAGAAATAAGTGTGAATGACTAGCAGCTGGAGTAATTTACCATGACTGTGTGGGATATTCCATCATTTGAAGTGTTTGAACCAAGGTTAAAGATCTGCTTGAATGGCACCTACTCTTGCTCAGGCGGGAATTACAGGTCTGATGCAGGAATTCGTTAATGAAATTCTGTGGCCCATTCAATAGGATGATCACAACAGTTCTCTCTGGTTTCAAAATTCTGTGAAAAGAATGGGAATAATGCAGGTATAGAACCAAACAGAGACAGAAAGATTTATCAACTCTCTGATGTTTTATTATTTTCAACCACACACTTGAATTGATTGTGTCTGGAATGGAGCTGTTTTCTAACAGTCTAAAGCTGCCCTTTCTAATTATTTTTTATGTTAGTCATGTAGGGAAGAAAGCCAAATTCTTTGTGATTCAGTCCACCTGACATTTTTTAGAAGTGCATTTTCTGAGAAAATGCCATTCTGAAGTGACAGTGTCTCATTGAGAGACTTGATCTTAAATAAAATTGATCCAGATAATAAATAAGGTAAATAGTGGTAATGAAGACCCAAATGGCAAGGAATAAGCACTACTCACACAAAAAAAGCACTAGATCAGATGAGATTATTATTTTGCTTGTGTTAATGTTTCTTGCTTACTTCACTGGAACAGTTCTGCAAAACATATTTTTAAAATACAATTAATTAAAAGTTTTCCATAAAAAACCCCCACTACATTTATTTTAACTTCTCACAATAATGAATGCTATTTTAAAATCTCAACACTGCATTGTCTTATTGTGTCTCAACCATGTGCCCTAAGTGACTTAAATCTGTATCTGCAAGGCAACTAGAGATATTAATTTTCTGTGTTTATCCCAAAGCATGTATGTAGTTTCTATAACTTGAGTACAAAGGTGATAAAATAATTTCAATGCAAAGTTATCCTTTTGTAGGAAAGGCTGATTAGTCAAGTGTATTTTTCTATTTCCTTCTCTGCATTTTTTCCAGGATGATTGACAATCCAAAACAAAATAAATATATCATATTCCCATTAGTTTAGAAGAAGATGCCAGATTCTAGAAATTGTTTTTTATTTCTAACATTTATTATGTTAGAAATTTTTTTTTATTTCCTACTTATCCAGTTATTTCTTTTGGATCCCCTCAGAACTTACAATTTTTTTCCTTCCAACCCCACACTGTTTTCTCCACTTTACAGATGTGATCTTCAGGCAAAGAGAGGCTAGTTTCAAAGTTACAGAGAAATCTGTTCTGTAGTTGGAATCTCCCTCAACCCAATCTACAGCTTGTACCACAGCTTGGTCTTCATACAGGTTAAGCTTCGATTAAGATATGGTACTTCTGGAAATCCTGTTAATTCCTACATTCTTTTTTAGGTATCAGAAATCCAAAGTCAACCCCTGACAGAGGAAGTCTATGGCAAAATAAGGAATCCCGGACTCCTGATTTCTAGGTCAGTACTCAATACAGTGTTTCTCAAATGATGTAGCTCTAAGACTAGGAACCATGTATTTCATCACTGAGTATTTAGTCTAAATAACTTATATTTACTGAAGTAGCTTCAGCAAACTTGTATGTTATCAGATGAAGTCAGAAGAATCCTCAAAACACATACAAATAAAATGTTTGGGTAGGTATCCTCATTCCACCCCTTTGGCTAATGATAAAGCCAATACTTTCTACACTCAATGTTGTTATCTTAATACAGGAAGATAAAATATTAGCTAAAGAGTTATAATTTTTAAATATTGTGTTACTACAGCAGATATAAAAATATTCTATTATTTTCACATGAATAATAAAAGATGAGATCATTTACCTGTGCAGCTGTCCTACAAGATATAAAGGCAAAAAACTTCCCTGGCATATCGCTTTATATTTCCACATGCCTTGAAATATTTGTGTGCGAACATGCAAAAGAAGCCTTATGGAAAGAGCAAGTGCTAAAGTCTGTTGGCTGTCTTCCCATGCAGTAGGGTGAATTTTATCGTCTATCAATATATGCTACATATGACTTTTAGTGATGATTTGTCTACTATCACCAGTAAGTTTCAGGAAGCTGTCATTTTGTGAAAAAATTGTTCATCATTCCTCAAGAAGCCAGATTACTTCCACTGTAAATATGACTTGTCTGCAGGACAGTATGCCTCACACACACAAAAAAGTACTCATTAAAAAACATTCCAGTGACCTCTCCAATCTAATACAACATCTATATGCTTGTGTGCAACTCTTTTGCTAAGAGGACAGACCTTTGATATTTGCTGGTTAATTTCTATTGCTAAACAGTTGATGGCAAGAACAGTGACCGTGTTATTCCGAACAGAGTGCATCGACAAGCTTCAGTGTATTAAATCCTTCTTGTCTTTGGGTTTCCCAATACCCTTGGAAGCCGTTGTCAGAGATTCTGAGCACCTTTCCCAGCCCCCCTCATACGTGCAGCAAAAGCACATCACAATGCTTTGTTAAATTTGCCATCTGTAATTTCAGAACCTCAGGTATATCTGAGCCAGCTATCTGCAATTCACAATAATTGTTTAATACGTCATAATTTTCAGCATTCAAGCATTCCTTTTTGCTTGGAAAAGCAGAGGGGGAGATTCATAATGGCCCTGAGATTTCCTGTTAAATTTCCCATCTGGTGGTCCTCTCTCACTGGCACTACAAAATTCCGGATTTCCATCCATTTGCAGCTGCGGCTCCTGCCCCTGTGAGATCAGACTGCACCTGGCTAAGCAGCCTTTTAGAAAACGCTACAAATAGCGCAATATGTCATTTTAAATGGTGACGACTCCTTTTGGATTAGTAGGTAACAGCAGGCAGCCGGTGACTTGCTGGGACCTCCTACACGAGGCACTTCCCAAACCAGAGTATTTCCATCCTATTTAAGTAGATTTATTGATTTGCTAAAGGCCACAGAACAGATCTATTTTGAAGGGGAGGAAGCATCTTTAGTGGCATCCACAGGCCAATAACGCAACTTAAAGCAGCTGTTCTTAAGCTGCATTAAAGCCAGGACAAGCCCTCCTAATTAAGCAGCTCCTTCTCTGCCTGTGTGGTGCAGATATGCACTGCAGGAGTGAAGAGTTGCTGCTCTTCATGCTCGGTGTTTGGAGGGATGACTGAATCAATGGCTCAACAATTGCTGGAAGCATTTGAATACATCTTGCTTATTGGTTTACAACGAAGGCATTTTCCTGGCCCTGCTTTTTGTGACTGTCACTTATAAAAAGCAGCCGTGGAAGCTGCTGGACAGAAGAGCAGGCGCAGCCCCAGGAGACCAAGATCCTATTTCTTGTCCTGCTAGTGGCTTGCGGGAAACCCTGGAGAAGTCAATCCCTTCCCCTAGCAGAATTCCCTCTTCTGTAAAGCCTGTTTCTTCTAAAAATACACCATTGAAAATTTTTCCTTCATTTTATTCATATTATTTATTTTTTCTTTCATTCATCCTTCATTTTATCTAAATCCATTAATCTCAGAATCAAAATACTGAACAGTGCTGAAAATGAAAAAACAGAATTAAATCGCAGTTGCAGATAAAACTGACAAAAGGAAGCTCTAACTCTATTTACTGAGGGTTGTTGCATATCACCTTGGGACCGTTTCCACTTTTTGTGCCAGACAGAGAGATATTTATTTTGTTGTGAATATTTGGTTTAACATTTTACTTCTGAAGTGTCAGAAGAAAAACTTGCTGGAGACAATTTAATCTCTAGAAAAAACTCATGAGGACTCTTTCGCTGTTTCAAGACAACATGCTTGGCAATTAATAATCGAATGCAGCATGTCCAGATTTCCCAGGTCACAGTTACAGATAAAGGCTGTTGAAACCTGCTGCCTTACTGCAGCACGCCAATGATTAAATCAGGAAGGGAACAGGCCTGCTAAAGAATCTGTATCATTTCAAGTGGTAGCACATGAATGTAACTTAGACAGTGACAGGTTGTTGGTTAGACTACCCTACTCTCTGCCAAAAAATCTGCCAAAGCCAAAGATGGACTTGTAGTCTTCTGATTTTGTTTTTTTGTTTTTTGGGGGTTTCTTTTGTCATTTTGGTGGGGGTTTTTTATTTGTTTAGTTTTGGTTGGATTTTTTTTTTTTTCTTGAAGGCCTGCTACAAATAGTAAAACCTGTTATTCTGCTTGATTTTCTTCCCTGAAAATCTTTGGTGCTTCTGTAATGTAAAATGTCCCAACACATGAGACTTTCCGTATCTTCTTGCAAGACATGGAAGAGGCATTAAAACTTGGCTTAGTTCAGTCTGTACTGCAATTGTTACAGTTAAGGCAATTGATTTATTTAGTTTTATAAGGATTTCCAGCCCCTCACCTTCAGTGTTTATGTCTAAAAATGCATGGGAGTGGTTACATTTCACGTACACGCAGTCAGGCGCTGTTAAAACTCCATAGCCAGCTCTGAAGACAAATGGATTATCAAATCCGGCCTTTAACTAAACCCATTTTCCCAAAAGAAAAAAGGGATTGCAACTGTCAGGGCCCTGGTGCACAGCAGGGCCTCAGCACCCACCGCTGCCTGTGCCCAATGTTCCCCCTGCCCAGCCCAGCCATGTTGGGACCCAGGCTGCTGGGCGGGAGCTCACCCACAGCACTTCCCAGCACCACTAAGGCTGATGCGTTTCCTACAGTGAAGGCAAAACAAATCTCACCAAGTTAAAATCTGGTTTAGGGCCCAGGACACATGGGTGTGTGCATTTCTCATGTCTGCTGGCTGGCCTTGCAGAGGCTCCCTGAGTGAGATACATCTGTAACCAACACCACCTACCCTTGCCTTCGGCGAGCCAGAAAATATGCACGATGCTTCGTGTCCCTGAAGTAGCAAAGAAGGCGAGAGGATTAGCACATCTGCGTCTCACTGTAATGAGTCTGAGTTTACATAGGAAAAATATTTACTAAAGCTATCTATAGCTGAGTCAAGGAAAAACAAACATCCTGTTTGGAGTTCAGAACATCCATTGTGCAAAACAAAAGATGCTCAGAAATTAGTATTTTGTTACATACTGGTACTATTTTATATAAAATTACATGGGAGGAAGAATAAGGACTATGATACCCCATGTTTTAAGGTCAGCCCAGAATTAAGCAGTTATGGACTATATGTGAGACCCTGAAAGAGCCACAGCTCAAAGTTTTCCATGGCCTACACACCACATTTAAATTCATCATTTCTGTTTCAGATGAATTAATATTTCTATAATAATAGTTTTGCATTCTTGAGAATTGAATATGAAGCTAGGTGATAAAGATTTAGATCCTCTATCTGAGCCATCCCAGAGACATTTGGAATTTCAGAGGGACAGAGATAAGTGGGTTTTGAAAAAAGGTTCCACCACAGCATCTGAGGGCATAATAGGTGTTAACTTGTGAAAGCGCTGTTTAATGAGATTAATTAATGTGGTCATAATATAAACATTCATAGAGTGGGTATTATATACACTTGCCCTTCACTTTTTTTTTCTTGCATGTGTACGTGTATCCTCTGATGTAGGAAACCTCTAGGCTAGACTGACCCATTGGTAGAACAGGTATTACTGGCTGTGTTTTATTACAAATGTTAACACAGAGACAAGCTTTATAGTGTATTTAATGCAGTCTTTGTAGCAGCTTCTCTTAGAAGATTTGGTTCACTGCCAAAATATTTGAACAGCAGAAAAAAAAAATGAATGTATACAGAATAGGCAAAGGTTACTTATTTTTTCCTATCAGTTTATATTCCAGCAAGAACTGAAAATTTCATTTCAGGTATGAAGGTTTTTCATAGCTTTTGAACAAATTGCTGGTAGTTTGAATGACCCAAAGACCTGGTTTATAAAAACACTTCTTTATTTATTTTATTTTCCCCTCCTAGAGAAGAGAAAACCTGCTTTGCAATCAGACTACTTGGAAGGACTGCGAGAGACTTGTTAACACATGCTGGGATTTGTGCACCTGAGCTCTGAAAGGAGAGAAAAATCAATTAGCAAGAGAACTTGTATCTTTTTTTGTCACTTTCACATATAAAAGTTTAAAGATAATATAAACTCTGACACTGAAGTATACTGTGAAGGCAGAAATTGTAGATTCTGTAAGATATGCCTGGAAGGACAGAAAACTCTACTGAGTAATTTACTGGCTGTCTGCCATCCTCTGAATAGCTGCCTGTCAATGCCATATGTGGGATCCTTCAGATAGCATATTCTTTCAAGCAAGTCCATAAAGGTGGCAGATATCAAGAGAGAGTGTAGAAGAGTGCTTGTGTTAATGCTAGAGAGCATTTATATTAACAGTTAAAAAAAGACAATGCTCTTAGTCATTGTTTCTGCAGGTAGCAACACAAAATTATCACATTCACCCATTCCCCTATAACCAGCTGTGATTTGTATTTTGAAACCAGGAAAACCACATATTTATGTCCCTCAGTGTTTGAAAGAATTTTGTTTTCCTACTATGCAAACTGAATTATGGAGTCCCTTCCCATGGAAGGGATCTAATTCTCTGTTTCTATCTCTGGTCATGGATATGTTCTCAACCTTTTTCATTGTAGACCTACAAGCTATAAAATTAATTTATGGTCTTGGAAGGAAGGGAAGCAGCAATAGTTCAAAAGAATTAGATGCTGTCTGAGACATAACATACGTACAATTCCTCTCTCCATCTCACTCTCTCTCCAAGGATTGTCACCATTGCACTTATATTGCAACTTGTGATGGTAATATGGTAAACCTAAAAGATGAATGAACATTTTTTCTCTTTATAACCTTAATGCCTTTTTACTTAACATACTAAGAGCCTATATCTCCATTACAGTCCCTTTAAGTTACCAAAATTTAAGTGAAAAACCTGACTGTGGATTTGTGCAGGAGAAATCATTGTATTCTCAGCCATCACTGTGTTTTTACTATGTCTATTATATTAGACAATAGTGGAAATTTATGTATATATATATAAAAAAATGAAAAAAAACAGAATCAAGGATATTGAAAAAAGCGAACCAACAAAACTAATAAAAAAATCATTTACAGGAGTAAAACCAGAATCCCCACTAAAACATAAAAATTATCAGAGGAATTCATTAAACTAAGCCTTTTAAATGAATCCAAAATCAGCAATGTACACAGTATTTAGCCTGTGTAACTAGCTGGTGTTATCCTTGCTCCAGTCATCCTTTCCTGTCTTTTTGATCTCCATCACAATGCTACGCGGTGTTCCTACACCCAGGCATCTGCAGAGGCCTTTGCAGGAGCGAGAGGTTAGATTCTTGAATCTTCCAGGGCTGAAACCCCCCTGCACAGGGTGCGTAATGCAGCTCACGTCTGACTGAGGCCGCTGGATCCACCACCGCATATGTATCTAGCTTCAATGAAAATGCCTAACGCGTTAGAGCAGATAAGAAGATGCACTATTGCTAAAGTGCAGATGTAAATATTTTTTCAGCTAACACTGCTAAGTCAGCTAGCAGTTCTATATTTAAAGAGCCTACAGGTTCTGGATTGGCTTCTGGGAATGGTAATACCAGAAGAGCAAAAGCCACTGGAGAGGCAGTTGTAGGCAGTCCGTATCTAGAAAAGACATTTACAGATGTCCAGAGCAGACGGGGTAAAAGACAACCATAGGCATCTGTGGTTCCTGGAGTGCTTGGGGACTTTGAATCATACCCAAACTGCAAACCTCTTACAATATGGTCTCCTATAAATTATACTTTACTTCCAAAGACTGACTGTGCTTTTCTTTCACATCTTTAATGAAATACCAAATTTTGTGTTTATGTTCACAAAATTTCAGACTGTTTTCCTTCTCATCTATTACTAACCAGGTAGTTTGGGTATTCTTCTGCTGCTTCTAGATGTAAATAATAATTTCTATTTTTCCTTCCCGAATTATTTCTTATTTGTTTTTATGCTACCAATGCAACTGTAAGTCCCCAAGGATGAAGAGGATGTGATAAACAGGGTCAGCCACCTTCAGGCTTACTGGTTATTTCGTCAGAGAATACAGTATCAGCTTCTTGGCACTGCATGTTCCATCTATTGATTTCCATTGACAGTGCTTGAACTCTGTCTGCAGGATAGTTTAGGTGATCTATGTGAAAACAATCTCTAACAACATAAAAGAAGAATAACAAAAAGAATCTGGTGGGTTAAGAAAGACAAGGATCAGTCCCTCACAGGACAGAAGTACATGGTCATTTAGACCATCATTAGAATAAGCTTGTCTAGCCATCCGTGACCACTGTAGTATTAAAGAATAAATAAATGTTAGCATCCAAAAAGATAGAAAGAGGACTTAGGCTTAGGAAGACTCCCTGAGTTTCTGGGTTGGCCCAGACTAGACCATACGCCTACAACAGTGTGATTAATCTAGGAACAAGCTAAAGAGTGTAATAGAGGTGAGTTTCAGCCCTGTTAGTATATATTCCCTGCGCTGGGATGACAACACGTGCCGTTAGTCCAAGAACTGGCTGTGGAAGTCACTGGCCACCAGCACAACTACCCAGATTTCTTTAGCAGCACAAGTTCAGCTCTTTGGTTCTACTCTGTCACTAAATAAGCCAAGTCTTAGCTACAAAATCATCTTTTCATCTGCTCTCTGGAAATATCCTTTATAGCTAAAAGTCAGTACTATTTTGGCTATACAGTTTGTTTAAAAATATTTGGAGATTAAACCATGTAGCATTCCTTAAAACCATTAGAAGAAAGCTCTGGGAATACCAGAGATGGGAACAGCTAAAAAGCAGTTGATATATATCGAACAGTCTGCACATCTTAAAGCTAACTCTCTTATTCACTTCAATATTAGATTTGTGTGCATTCCTTAGCTCTTGAGATGGACAAAACCAATCAAGTAATATTACTTAATAACAAATTGTGTACTACTAATACAAAAAATCTTGTTGATAAAACCCTGAGGCAACACGTTCATTCTGTTCTCAGTAAAAATTAGAGTAAAATGTATATATGTGCATGGGAGTTAGTTGAAATAAAAATGAAATGAGTAATGACTTGGGAAATTAGTGAATGTCATTGAGGAGATGAACTACACTACTGAAAATGAGTAGATTATCATCACATTTAGTGTTTATTTGAACAGTACTTTAATTACTAGATAATTAATTCAAACTATTTTCCCTTATTATTAGGGGAGAGCCATATTCAGGAAGAGCTTTGTTTAATGATATTCTGTTTGAAAATATTATTAATTTACTACTGGGACAAACTGTATCCTCTGGCTGAGACACCATGTGTTCTAGCAAGAGGGAGGCCATGCTACATAGGCCAGTTCTGTCCTGTATCCAGGGTCCGGTTGTATATAAATAAGAAATATTCCTGAGCCTTTCTGTAATAATAGTGCAACATCCTTCCTGAATCAGATGTTTCTGAGTAATCTTTTTTACACATTATACATAAAATCTGCACAAAGAAGGAAGGCAAAAAAGAAAAAGGAAAAAAATTAAAATCACATTATTCACATTGACAGATGAGCATTATGTAAACAGTTATTGTAAATAGATTGAGAAAGTAAGTTCAGGATCAGCTCTCAGAAAAACTGTTGCTGATTTACAGATGTGGCAAGGAATTGAAATAGTGAAAACAAAAATAAAATGAAGCAAGAACCATAAACCAATTTCTTTTTTTTTTCTTAACTTAAAATATTTTGTTGTACTCACAGCTTGAAGTATCTGGCTATATTTATGATGTGTTCCATTTTACTATGAAGTTATCAAACACCAGTTAACTGCATGCTTTTACACTCTGCCAAAAGGAGCAACTTTGGCTCTTTATCTGCTTTTCCTGGGAAGTAATGGGTGTTGGGTGTTACTCATTTAAGAAGCTGTCCATATAACTTGCAGCTGTGGCTTCACAGATTAGATTCAGTGATTCCTCTTTAAAAAGCAGAAGCCTTAGCCTATGAAATTGTCCTAAAGTTAACTACAACAGCCTATATTTCAGTACATTAAAAAAAAAAAAAAAAACCAAACAAACAAAAAGCCAACCAAAACCCCAAGGTTTTCAGTACTATTGCACATTTGTAGCTTTCATTTATTTCTAAAGCAGCTGCAGGTGTCCTGAACTGAAAGTTGTCATATATATGGTTAAATTTGATTAGAATATAAACAGAGAAGTCAAAAAGTCTGAAAACTAGTGTGGTGGGTTGACTCTGCCTGGACACCAGGTGCCCACCAAAGCTGCTCTGTCACTCCCACGCTTCAACTGGACAGGGGAGAGAAGAATATGATGCAGGGCTCATGGGCTGAGTTAAAGACAGAAAGAGATCACACACCAATTACTGTCATGGGCAAAGCCGACTTGACTCAGGGGAATTAATTTAATGTATTGGTAATCAAATCAGAGTAGAATAGTGAGAAGTAAAACCAAATCTTAAGACACCTTCCAACTCCGCCCCC
>KL278786.1:8045-24522 GCA_000699545.1 Podiceps cristatus | reverse complement strand
GCCCCATTGCTGGAGGAGTGTGGCGGGACGTGATGTGTCGCCTGGTGCGGAAAGGTAAGGGCGTCGCGTGGCTCGGGGCCCACACGGTGAGGGGCCGTCGGCTCGGGAGATGAGGTGCGATGGTCCGGTGGCTCGGAGCTGCAGGTAGCCGTGTTTGTGCTTGCGGGAAGGTGCTGGGTTTCAACAGGGAGAGGCCCTGAGCCGCTTCCCTGGGGGTGTGTTAAATTCCTCCTTGGCTGGAGACCTTGACTCATGGCTGCAGCCGAGCGAGGGGCCTGGTTTGTGCTGCGGCCTGGCCTGGCAGGGCTGCAGGAGTGCGGTGCATTGACTGGGTGGCCCTGGCAGTGCCTGGGGACTTGGTAAAAGCTGCAGAGCAAACTGATAGCGTATCTACTGGTAGATGCTGCTTGGCTTAACGTAGTCTCTGTGTATAAAACATACAAAACCTGTGTTGTTGCGAATGTGTTGAGTGCAGAAGCATACAAGGACCGGGCTGGTGAGGTTTGCTCAAGAACAAGCTGGGTTCTGGGTACTACGAGGTGATCGCCTGCCTCAGGTGCTGACGGTTAAGTGAGTAATGCTAACAGCTTTTGCAGTCTTGTCAGCTGGTGCCAAAAAACTTACTGTAATGGCTGGTGTGTATGTGCAGCGCATGTAGTCAGGTCTGAGCGGTCTCTGCTTGTCCCTTGCGAAGGTACTGATTTCGGTGGTTGTCCCGAGTTCTGCTGAGAGGAGGATTAGGCTTTGATGGGGGAAGCAACAGTTGTTCAGCCTGGGAGTTTGTGCGAGAGGTGGGCAGTAAGTCACCAAGTTCGTGGGAAGAGTTGTGGATCTATGGCTCTGGTTCACATGGGTTTGGTACTTCCCGTGCTATCAGGAGGAGGTGGACACACAGACACTAAGAACCTACGGTGCTCCTAAGCATGTATTCCAAGTTATTTAGTACTGCGATAACCACAGGGCACCCGTTCTCTGTTCTGGCTACGTGGGTGCGCAGGCTGAGGGGTCAGCAACGTGCCTAAGGATGCAAGTAGGCGGGTCAGACATAAGTTTAAGAACTAAGCACTTCTGGGTTCTGGTATTTACAGAAGCTGTAGCTCTTCCGTACGTGCTGTGCCTCTGTTGGTGCGTTTGTCTCAGCGACTGGCTCGTTCCTCTTGCTCCAGTGGCTGGTTCCCGTGGGTGGCCAAGTCCCAGACATCAGTGGTCCCTTGCTGCGTGGTGACTGCCTGGGCCCACAGCAGCATGAGGACCGTCAGGCCCTGTACAATGTGTGACTTGGGGAAGTCTCTGCAGAAGTCGAGAACATCTGTTCTGCTCTTTCAAAGAGGATAATCTATGTAGTTTTGCTACAGACTGTATTTCCCAGCTCTCTTAGTTTCTTTTAATTGCTCTGCAAGTTGCTGAAGTCATCAGCAGAAACACTGGAGTCAGCTAGATTTTAAACATTTAAAATGATATAAGGCCCTTTTCCTTCAGAAAGAACCTTTAAAAATTTAATTATTCTTTTTCTTTTTTCTATTTCTTTCCCTTTCTTTTAATGATGGGGGTGTTGAAACTTCCCATAAAATAAGACTGATAAAGAAATAAAAAAGCTTAGAGCAGAATGTGACAAAGATTTTCTTGAAAACACCAGGCATCTTGCTGCTGATCTATTGCTTTTTCTTACAGTGGAGAAGAAATGAATGATGAGGAACGGGTTGCTTGGGGGTGGCTCCTATGTTTTATGCCTCATAAGTAGTGCTGCAGCATGTTACCTACTCCTTGGTAACCGGATTTCCAGTGGTTTTGTGGTGGAATATAAAAATCTTAACCTAAGCACTATTAAAACAACTGTTCTAGGCTGTGTCAGGCCCAAATACGCCTTCGAGGCGAGGGCTGTGCCTACTCTTGAGTGTGCGTAGACCAGAGGAGAGTGATGCAAGACTAAATTCTGGCCTTCTTAAACTTACTGCAGAAGGAGTTGAGACTTGTGTCCTCTATTATTTCACAATTAACCAGGCTGTTTCAGAGGAGTTGATTGTGGACCCCTAAGTTTGAGACACCAAAGGCAAAACTTACCAAGAGTTCACTTTAAATGAGGAAACCAAGGTAACTGTTTTGCCCTTGTAATATGCTTAAGCTATGTGCTTGTGTTTTTATTTGTGTACCCAGACACACATTAAAAAGATTGAATATAATAAGTTAATTGTTTACCTAATGAAGATTGCTATTTCCTCTTCAGAATCACTGCTTGAAGTAAGATGCATTAAAGCTGTTTCTGAACAGCTGGTGTTGGGAGCGGGTATTGTTCAGAGGGAATCTTGCTCTCACCACCACAAGCCTCCTACCAGCACGTGGATCCTGTCACTGCTCAGTTCTTCAGAGGCAGCTTCCCCAAACCAAAAAACCAAGCAAATTTAAAATATAAGTCACATCCAGCTGCAGTGTCTTGCATCTGTGATTTAAGAGGATGAAGGATGTATGTCTTCAATATCTTTTGTTTTCTCCTTACCTTGTATTTTGCTGGGTTTGGTCTCGCCAGGAGACTGCTGTGGTCTGGTGTCCGTGTATGGGAGCAGTGTTCTGGGCCAGTGCCTGTGCTAAAAGCCTGCTGGGTGGTTGCAGCTGTTAGGAGCTGCTGTGGGCTCTGGTGCCTCATTTCTATCCCTTGTTGCTCTGAAGACGTTCAAGTTTACGGTTGTTCTGAAGGCCTTGTTCTGCTGTTGGTTCTCTTCTCCGTGGCAAAGCCGCGGTGTCGTTAGCTGTCTACCTTGAGCTTCCTGCCATTCCTAATTATGACAGTTTTTGTTCAAGTGATTGTGCATCAGTCCGTCCATCCTCTCCCTCCAGTTGCAATTATACTCTTTGATGCTATTGAATTGCAAAGATCTGAGGAAAATGCTTTCAGCATCTTTGATAGCAAAATGTGATACATCATTTGGTTTGTTTGGGGCTCTGGCTTGCTCCAAGTGTTAAATCAGATGTTTTGATTGTGAGTGACAGAGCCATGAAATTGTCTAGTTTACCAGATTAACTAGAGTCCCTCAAAGCTAGCAGTTAATACATAAACAAAACCAGGATCCCCATCCATCTATTCCTGACAGTGGTGCAGATGACTGAGCAAAGAGTGTTAACTCAAAACACCAAACCAGTATCAAAAACAAAATAGCGCAGATTTGCTTCTAACAGACTTATTTGGCCCTAAAGTTTCATTTGTCTCATTTCAGTTGTTCCAGATGTTGCTCCAGTAACTCATTCATTACAGCAAATCAAATAAACAAATGAAAAATTAAAGCTATTGTTATCCAGCTATTCCATCAGAGGTTTTTTGTAGTTCTTTGCATATTTATAATATTTCTTTGGGCTGTGTGTCCAATTAGAACAGATGGCTGATAGGTTACACTGACTTACCTACTCCAGCAAGCTGGGCAAGTGTCCATATCTTCAGCAAATGAAATACTGCAGAGCAGATTTTGAAAGAAAAATACATTGTAGTCATTGAAAGCTATTTTCAATTGCTTATCGTGTTTTTTTCTTGTGGTCTTTTCTCCTGTGCTGTTCATTATCCCTTCTGGAATTTAAATGGCACATTTTATGTATGAGAGTTAACTCCATTTGCTAGATAGAACCGATGCGTTCCCATCCCCTATATGCATGAATATAGATGTGTAGACAGAGATATGAATGCAAGTCACTCTTGAAATACTCTGAATGCTAGAATATTTCTTTTCCTTCTTTATTTAATTTTGCTATTTAGAGTGAAAGGAACACATTTAAATAATAAAATGAACCACAATGTGCTTTCTGCTCTATTCATGGAGTTTTTCTAATTTCAGTTTTCTGCAGAACTGCTATAAATACTTTTACATGAGAATGCCTGAGAAATAGGTCATAGCAAAAATTGCTAATATGTACATTTGACAGAAGTCCTTCCAAAGCTCCATTTTCTTTTGGATTGTTTCATAAAGCAAATAGTGTGAAGATTAGGCTGGAATTTTCAAGAATACCTATTTGAGAGTGGGAACCAGATGAAAATTCCTCTGTTCCTTTTCACCCTCAGACAGGTTGTGATAAGAGTCCAGATCTCTGAAGGTAAAGGTCCTGTGAGAGCAGGAGCATCAGTAAAATGCCGTATTTTCCTAGGACAGTTTGGTTTTTGAAACTACCGTAATTTTGTAGACGCTTCTCTTCCAAGAAGAGCTTGTTACTTGGGCTTCCGTGGAGTGCACCGAGGACAGCTGTGGGTTTTATGGGCAGCAAAGGCAGAGTCCCTTTCACTTACAGAAAATCCACTTGCATCTTTCCTTAATACTTTTTCTGTGCATAAATCTGGTTAATTGTCAGTGTAAGAAACAGTGGGGAAAACAGCCCTGCAGGCCATTTGCTTGGCAGCGCTAACCGGGAAAGGCAGGAGCAGTGATTTATTGTACTGCGCACACAGGCTTTCAAGAAGCTTTTTCCAGATAGCAGACCTGGCAGTTGCGTGCTATGGTGTATTTGTGTCACCACATTGAGAGCTGGCCAGCACACTTGGACTGGCCTACCTGGCTGCTGTGAGCAGCCTTATCTTTTGTTACACAGGTCTTCGATTTTCACACATTTTATGAAGTTGTCCAAATTGGTCTGTATGTGTAACATGCTCTGTAGCACATGGTACCTTCCCCCAGGGCTTCTCATCAGCTGGCTGGAATATGCTGCAGGTCCTAACGGCTCGGGAGGCTTTTGAGTGTTCTGGAAAGGGGGGAAAAAAAGCGTTTCAGTTCTGCCTACTAAATGTGTGACAAAATAAAATTCTAAACTAGCTTTGGCATCAAAGTAAATAGAATTTTTGGCTGGGATGTAGAAATTTTGGATTGCTGTGAACAGTCACGCTGGAAATCCAGAGGTGAGTTGTGTGCACCAGCGTGGATCAAAGCACAATTTGTTGGCTGGATTTTGGCAAAAGAATTTGAATTTTGTGAAGCATTAGGCTTTTAAGTTCTCCCAGGGCTTGGGAGCTGGATCTTTTGAGAGTCATGATGCACAGTGCAACTCAGTCTGGTTCAGAGGAACTTCAGATCATCATGAGAATGTGTGGACGCTTATGTAAACTGAACAGAACTTGAAGCTGTGAAAAGTTGCTTAGAAAAGCTCTTTCAGGGAGTTGAGGGAGGAGTAATCTTAGAATAAAAATATGTATTTTATTGTTTGAAAAGATCTTTGTGGACTTCTAAGTATTTTTCATGACGAGGGAATACATGTACATGGTTGAACCTGAGTAGAAAACAGAGCTGTGAAACTTTTATATGTGATTTCGGATGATATGTTATACAAAGAATCAAATGAAGCTTTAGCCTCTCATTAAGGTAATCTGTGTATTTCGTTTATATTAATATAAATTAACTGCTTTCATGTGAGATCGTTAATAAATGTGCCTTGAGATCTTCCAAAAGGATAATAAGGCTGGCATGTCTTAGGGCATTTGTATTTAATAAATCTGGAAGTATTGAATAAGGGAGACTAGGGAAAATATAGTGCAAACAGAACACACTTAAAATTTATTGTGACAGCATGAATAAACTGTTTGGAGTGTGGGAGCCTTAAGTTGATACAATAACCGGTAAAAGAAACAAGCAGGGAAAAAAACTTGCAGTAATAGAATAGAAAGATGAGAGTTTAATTCTGGCACGAGTAACAGTAACAGAGTAAGCAGTGCTTTTATGGGTCAGGGTGTCCCCTGGGGTGCCGGCAACCTTCCGCAGGGATCGGGGAGGCGGCCCCAGCTGCTGCTGGGGGTGCAGGGGTCTGCTGCAGGGTTCCCAGCTTGTCCATTCCGAATCTTCCTGGGCAGGGCCTGAGAACCGTGGGCAGCCCTGCCTTTAGCGGGGGCTCTGCTTGAGCTGCGCTCAGGTTGCTCTTTGGTATACGCTTCTGGTCAGCCCACTTGTGCGGAGAGTGCTCTGGTGACAGAGGGTAAAGACACTTGGTGTTTAATTACTGCTCGGCCTGCTGTTAATTCTTAATATACTTGCAGCAGTAAATGCAAGATGATCTATTCCTGCCAGGCTTCCAATGTTTATCATTAATAGAGAATGAACTGACATAAAAGCTTAAGGTTCTCTCTCCCCTCCTGTAGTGAGTAAAAACTTGATTTCCTTAACTAATAGATTACTGTCACTGTAATAGGAGGGAAGTTTCCAGACTGTAGTTAAAGAAGAAAATCACTTACTCCATTGGCTATATATAGCAACAACTGCACAGCTAATGCTCTGTGTGTAAAGAAATGCTGCATTTTGGAGGCAGAGATGAAATTAGCATTCTAAAGGTAGCCGTTTAAGGGAAATCGATATATTGCAGGTGTTCAACAGATTCAGTGGATGGAACACCTTGTCTGAAGGTGAAATTGGCTGCTTTGCTTCTGCTTTTTGAAGACTGATTCAGTTTGTTTGCTCATATTTTACATTAAATAAGAGACCTGTGACCATCATTAAAATTAGGACAATAGCCCTTGAATACTTTTATCTTTAGACTAAATTATACTGACTCAAACTGGGGGAACATTGAATTCTGATGAAATAGGAATGTCAGTGTAAGTCCTTTTTGCCATTTTCTAGATATTAAAGTCTGAGATCCAGCACTAGGTTAGAACTCAGGAGATAGACTTGATGGTGGGTAAAGCACTGATGGTGGTTTTGTTGCATCTGTTTGGAGTAAGAAATATCTTTTAGATTGTGTTGGTACAGCATCAGCTGCAATAGTGATCTTGGCGGGGCTTTCACATGCTGCTCTTATACCAGTACATTATAAGCTCATTATAAGAAACCAGAATGCTCTAGGATGCAAATCTCGGAATCAGCTGGACAAAGCCAGGAAAACACCTTCCCTACTCAGTGAAACCTTCCTGGGTTGCATTTGCAAAGCAGTGAGCGTCCCAGCTGGGGTCAGCACCAGTGCAGTGTCCTGCTGGAGCTGAGGCAGATGGGTAAGTGACTTTTGGTCATCTGTGTGATTTGAAGCTGTCTTGCTTAGGTATTTGTAGCCTTATTTTTAAGTGTGTTAGTCCCTTTACATCACTCCTAATGTAAATCGGTTTTAAAGAGAAAAATAAAACCCAGCTGTTTTCTGTATATTTTAAAGATGGTCATGTAGAGTTTGGGGTCTGGTCCAGAGCACACTGCAGTTGAGGGAATCCTTGTAATGATTTAGCTGGGTAGTGAGTAGAGCCACTTAAGAATGAGCAGAATTTAGCACAGCAGCAGACAAGCCCCAAATATCTAGGCTCACTGTGGGCACTTCACTGAGCACAAAGCTTTCAGCAGACTAGCAGAGCTGGTGATGAGGGCTGGGCTGTTGCACCCTACAGGGAAAGGAGAACAGGCATTTTAAAGGCTGAATGTGTTCTTCCCAATCTGATAGTCTCTCTGGACCTGGGAACAGAGAGCAATCTCTTTGTAAAATATTCATAGACAGCTGCTCTATAGCATTTATCCCAGTGTTACTTAAATCTTGAGCTAGTCTATAATTAAAACATTTATGTTTCAGATGCTTAACAGGGTGTTTTAAATGTTTAGGTCTTGTAAATGATGTTTATTTATGGTTAGCTAATTAAGCCAGCAGAGTTCAGCTTGGTCTCAAATCTAGACCAGAAGATAAGCAGTGACATTCCCTGTTACTTTGACAGCAGCTGATGCAAAAAGGAACCCCACTCGCTTGTTCCCCAGCCAGCTCTGGGCACGTGCATGACATGTGTTGGCCACCCAGGTGGGGTGTGTGTTCCCTCCTTGCTGGCTGGGAAACGGGCTGCACAGAAATCGAATGGCGATGGGTGGTGCTGCCTGTCCTCCTGTCATGGTCAGTGCCCTGGGCCATTGGGAGTCCTTGGTGTCATCCCTCCTCCAGCCCTCTCACTCATTTATTTGGCAATAAATGCTTCTCTTGGCCACGTTCATGAGCAAAGGGGATTTTGGTAGTGGCATTGCTGCTGTGGATGGGGTCTCTCTGTTCTGCCCCGTTCCCACTTACCAGCCAGCAAGCTGAGGTTTGGCAGCCCCCAGGGTGGAAGGGGCAGCACCTTGCTTGGCACTGGACTTGGCTGCTACCAAGGGACCCGGTGAGGCTGCAAAATGAAAGCAAAAGCTTGCAGCAGCAGTGCCAGCCGTGGCCACCCCTGCCTTCCACAGGGCTGGGAAGAACCAAGCCTTTACTCCAGGTTTAGGGGGCCAGGGGAAAACACAGCCTTGCAGACTGGAGAGGAACAGGGTGCCATCACTGAACTGGATGTTGGTTGATATGAGCTCAGTCTCCAAACACAGCTAAAGTGTTTCTCTGGTAAAAAAGTTAATTAACTTTGCTCTTATTGCAAGTGTGAACTCCAAGGCTTTCAGGGCAGTAGTTATCTATTTCTACTACTTGTAAAATCCTAAACACAACGGTATGCTGACTTCTGTTCAGCCTTTCGGTACTATTGTGATGCAAATACTAATAATACAAAGGAAGACCAAGGTAAAGAACTGTTGGCACCATCTAGCAAGCTTAGATGTGTTCTGTTTCCACAAGATAATCTTGCAAGACTGCGATACGCTTCCACTACATCTTAATTTCTTTTTATACATTACTAAAACTACTTGCATGAGGGGTTGGGTTTTAGCATCCTTAAGTTTCTGTTCTTGCTTTTAGTAATATTTGACTTAATGTGATTATTCTTGTTCTCTTTCTTCCCACTGCAAAGTAGTAGCATATACTTTCAGAAGAATTCTACCTTAAACAGTGAGTAAATGAGGTTCCAAAAAGTGCATATATGGACAGGGTGTCTGTTGTCTAGAGCTGTCCTTCATGGCTTTGCCCTCAAGTGCCATGTTAGTTCTTTGCCTGTGACTGGCACAGCTCAGGCAGGAGCTCGGTTGCCTTGGGTGGCTTCCCAGGGAGGGCAGAGCAGAGACCGTCAGGGCTGGACCCACCACAGCTGGGAGAGCACAGGGTGGGCTGGTGGGCAGAGGTGGATGATGAGGGAGAGGGTCTGGTGAGGGGAGGTTGCTGAGCCAAACTTATCACTGCATCTTCCTTGAGCTGGAGAGGGGTTGGGGATGTTTTTGTTGGAGGCAAAAATTTCCTGATCACTCTTGATGTTGGCTGACTGCTCATTTTGGTTATAATCAGGTGCAATGTTGGAGAAGGATTTTTTTCTTTACACTTGCAAATCTTGTACACAAGTTGGTAGTTGCAAAGGTAAAATATATTTTATACTGTATGACTGAGGGCTTGGGTTATTGCTAGGGGTAATAATTTGGTCTTCAGTTTGAAGATTTCATGGCTGTGTGGTGCTAGTTCAGGAAAAACAGGGTGCTGGAGTTAGCAAGAGCTAAATGTGCACAGTGGTACAGGCTCTTCAATCAGTACTTCCAGTTCACTTTTCTCCTCCTGCTTTATTGCCTTTTGTTAATAAAAATAACACATGCTCAGAGCAGAACTCTGCTTCCTGGGATGAGTCTCAGCAGCTCCTTATGGGGCAAAGTCCCTCTTCTGAAGTGCTGCCTTTCAGTGCATCCCTTGCCTTGAACTCACGAAATATTTGGGGCCTTTGGAGACAGCATGATCTGTTGCCTAGGAAGAACTAATGTTGGGGATTGTGTGCCACATGCCTTGTTGTTAGTGTCCTGCTCTGAGATCTTGGGAGGCTTCTCTTACAAAGCTGTTAGTCTCTGCTTATCTGTCTCATCTGCTTCAGTGCCAAGGGACTGCACTACTACCTTTGCATGGTGATGGAGCGGGGCTTTGTAGCTGGATTGTCACTTCAGTCCCTGAAGGCAAAGCATTAAGAGATCATTGTATAAGTGATGGTTCATCAGTCTCTTGGTTGTGTTCAAAAGGATATTAGAGAGACCATGTGTAATCTCCTGTTGGTTTACTATCTGTGGTTTTTACTATGTGTTTTACTATCCAGTGCAAAAGCCTCTACTCAGAGATTTGGTGATGGATTGACCCTATAAAAATTACTGATGGTGATCAAAGTGTAGTTCAATAAACATTTCCCCCATGAGGCTGTGATGCCCTCTATACACTTTGCAGGGGCCAGATGGTTAGTATGCTTGCCAAATGCCACATATAAATTCATGGCATCTCTGCTGCTAACCAGTACGTTTTAGTTAGTGTAAATTAAAACACAACCCCAAATTACTTTTTTTAAAAATGCGAACACTTCCATATAACTTCGCAGTCCGGTTCAAGCAGGGTTTGTTTTTGTTCATTTGGGGAACCATCTGTGCTTTTAAAGCATGGCTTCAGAGCAATAAAAGTAGCTCCAGAAAGTGGTATGAATGAACAAAATGGGTTAAATTGGGTTTAAGTAGCTTCACAATATGAAAATTGGTAGAACCTCTCTTCAGTTCTGCCTTCAACTGGAACATGTTGCCATCCTGAACAAACCTTGTATTTCTTTCAATTAAGCATACAAAAGAGAGACCAGGAGAGTGATGATGATGGGAGAGGCAGCGTGGGACCTCATGGGGTGGTGGGCTGGGGGGCTGAGCCGCGTGGGGGGTTGTCTCTGCAGCCGCTGGTTTGAAGAATTGCGCTGCTGTAGGGCTTGGCTACAGACAAACAGCTGTCCAGCTTGGCAGGACAGTGCAGGAGTCGCATCAGGGTTATTAACTGGGGATACTCTGCAGTGCTTTACAGGAGAGGGCATCTGGGAGCAGTGCAATTCAGATTTGAGATGTGATTCAGCTCCTGAAATTCATTGAAACAGCATGTCTAAATCTGAACGTTTTTACCTGGATCTGTGCTAATTTATGGCATAATATGACATGGAAATATATGTAAATGTTGTCAATTATTGTAAGGCAAATGAGCACATAGATGGAATATTCCATAAAATGTTTTATACATCATTTTTTGAATTCCTAAGAAAGAAAAACCAAGAAATACCAAACGAACTGGAATTGAGTTTGGATGTTCCGAGCCCATTACATAAGGACATTTTCTTTAAACTGCTTATTAATCTAACCTTGCTATACAGATTTTCAAGAGCATACTTTCTTCACTGTAACATTATACCTTTACAAATCAGGGAAATGTCAACTCTTGATTTACTGACAAAGCAGACAACTGACATAATTTATCTCACTTGAGATCAGTTCATCAAACTCGGGAACATCTTGGCTGCTGTAAAATCCAGGCATTTGATACAATCGTTTCTGCTTAAAATGCAAAGGATAACCTACATTTTTAAAATGCTGTAAAAAGAACAAGAAGCGATGCCAGGATGAAAATTTATGAGGCTTGGAGCCGGGACCTGAATTTAGCATTTGCTGCGTAGTGGGGTGTTGTTACTATCTTGTTTGTACAGTTGAAAACTAGTGTTAATAGAATGACAGAGCAGGAGGGCTAAGCAGTTAGCATTCAGGTCCGGTGCCTGTTTTGACCCGATGCTATATGGAAATTTTTAACATTCATTCTTGATTTAACATAACATTGTTTGATACCAGTGGTTCATTGTTAGTGAAGCTCTGAAAGCAGCACATTTCTGTGGTTTAAGTGTGAGTGCTTGTTTCATTCAAATGCAGAATTAAACCTCTGAAAACGCAGATGAAAGTGTAAGAATATTCCTTAATATCAACTACTCTAACATTAAAATGGAATTGCTTTTTCACCATCTATCAAAAGACGTTGAGTGTACCAGGGTTGTAAGGTTTCTGGGGGTGTAAGGTTGGTTTTGTGTTCGCAGGGTGTAGCACGCCGCTGAGTGCTCTGACAAACAATAGCTTCTGCAGTTCTCATCACCAGTCTGTCAGCACCATAGGTAAGAGATGTCCTGGAATATTAAAACAAAAACTTTAGATTAAAACCTGGTAGTGTTTTCCTGTTATCTGTAGGTACCCAGGTAATAGCTATCTTGATCTGATTACTAGTCTGTAGAAGTGTTGTACAGGCTGAGAACAAAATAACTTGCCACATGAGATGAGTGTTTTTGTATCATAAAACAACTTTGGTGAATGCTTTGATCTTAAATATTCATGGTGAAGCTGCCAACTGATGTGTCAGAAGTCATGTTGACACAAAGCCTGATCCAAGGGTAAACCAAGCATCAGTCTCGATGTGTAGCACAAACCTTCCTCAGGATTTTGAACCCCAAATGTGTTTGATGCTTCTGATCTTTTGCAGCCAGTGCTGAACCTGAAAAGAGCAGGGGATGGGAGTATCTTGAGGTTTTGCAGCTCTGTCTAGTGATGTGTGCAGTGGTGACATAAAGCACTTTTGAAAAAAGGCTCTACAGGTTATGAGGAAAAGCATAACTTAGGTTAACATTTATCTTAACTGTCATCGTTGTTTGTAACACTAAATCTTTCTCATAAATAAGTGGAGGAATCTTTGCTTCAGAGTGAAAATTCATGCTCCAGTTAAACCTCAATTATATTTCTAAACAATATTTATCAGATTTTCTAATGTGTGCTTAGTGCAGTTCAATTTTGTGCTATCAGTCAAAAGTGGCAGAGCTGGGGAAGCAGGGCTGAAAGGTGTTTTTCATGTGGGAAATGGAGTGTGCAGTCAGGAGGCGGCACTGCCGTTGCCTGGGCAGTGTAAGAGGGGCACCGCAGCTTGGGTCCCTCTCTAACGAAACATCAGTGCATTAAAATCTCCCCACAGAACGAGGGAGGCTGGGATGGATTCTTAAAGGCTATGTTCTAGGGGCCTGAAATGTGAAGCTGTAGTTTCATTCTGTCATTCTGGGTAGAAAAAATGAGTGCCTTTGTAATTTCACGAGTCTCTGAATTTATTTCACCTAATCTTTTTTCTACAGCTATTTACCACACTAATTTAGCAAAAAAACCCCAAACCTGACAAGTGTGCATATGCGGAATTTAAGCTATGTCCTTAGGACACATTAAGTAAAGATTTAGGGTCTGAAATATAAGATTAATTCAACTCTTGCTTACAGTTGCATTGCAAAATTGTTGATTATCTAGAAATTCATGTTTCTCACTCATATAAATTTGATCATGTATAATACTATCTATGTATAATGCTAACACTTATGATTAGAAAAGTAAAATTCTTGACCTGAACAGGAATGAAGTTTGTGCTTAAGGCTACAATGTGTAAGCGTTGAACAGATTCTTCACAAAGTTTTCAGAGGAAACTTGTGGGCTGAGACCAGCTGTGACAGCCCGTGTGAGTGATGTTCTTGCTCTTGGTTGATGTTTTAAGGAGAGTCTCTGGGTCTGGTGCCTCCCTGAGAAGCTGAGTGGTCTTGTTCCCATCCAACCAACTGTTTAGACCTACAGTTGCTTCTTTGAAGTCATTTGTGCTGCTTCCATTGATGCAGTGAAATTGGACTGTTTCCTTTGTTCTAAGGTGAACGTATTCTTTGGTCATTTCATCAAGGAAGGAACTAAGCGTATGTTTCAGTCCTAGGTAGATGGAACTTTGTTTCAGCAGGTAATTGCTCCGGGCCTGGGTAAATCTTATTCTTGGTGTCAGTTTTACCTTAGGTTTATATGTGAACACAAATTATAGCTCACTGAAAGGATAAATGATAGGACGTTTCTGAAAGTCCCTGAACACGCGAGGCACAGTATTTATCTCAGATTCGTACTTTAGAAAGGTGCATTTTATAGAAAAGGAGGGACTAAGACAAGCATTGGAAAAAAAGGAATAGTACCCAGAGAACGGATTCCAAGATTCCCATTTCAGATACATATAAAGAGGGAAGGTATAGCACTATCATTCAAATGTGACAGCAGTCACTCCAACCTTTGCTATTACGGCACAAAATTACATGTTCTTGCCAGAGAAATAGGAAGGGCTGATAAGGAAGACAGCTGGGATTTGCTTTCTTATCTGTTTTACACACATGCTCTTTCATTTCCCTCCCACTCCCCTCAGTTTCCAGGATCCAGGTTGGCTTTCCAGAGCTGCTGTTTAGTTTGCATACAATGGGGCAGCTTTGTGCTGTGTTGTTTCTAAGCCCTATAGATACAGGTTGAAAATTAAATTATTTGAAGTTCTGCCTGCAGAGGGCTGTTGGTCCTAGAAGTGTCACCAGAGGTCCTTTCCTGAGCTGTGGGTGGAGGAACGAGCTCTGGAAAAAAAATCAATGTGTAATGATTTTGATTTTACTGCAGGTAAATCAAGTGCTCTATTCTATGTTTAAGGATCAGAGACTAACAGTTTTAACCATGGAGGTGTAGGAACCCATTGAACAGTTGTGGTAGAGCCCAAAGCCATGAAATCTTCAATCTAACCCCCCCCCAGGAGTTATGTACAGTTATGCATGTTTTCAAATGGTCAATGAATAATTCATGTTATTAAAATAAGGTATCCTCAAGAGTTGGGAATGAACAGAAGTGCTGTCAACAGAACAGAAAATGCTGAGCTGAAAATATCGAGTGGAACAGACTCTTGGAGTTCACATGACCTTGCTATTCTGGAGTTAATGGCAGCTATTACTTGCTACTTAATAGCTAATCAAAAGCACTTTAAATTATACACCTGTTGGGTGCATATTATAGATCTTAAGTTCTAAGATTTGTGGTACCCTGCTGTCTGTACCTCTCTTTTTTTTTTTTTTTTTTAAATTCCTGGAGTACTTGCTGCTGGGTTCACCCACCAGTACAGTTGGTGCTTGAGGAAGTAAGTTTTGTTTTCTTCTAGATTTTGTAGGGACTATTTGAGGGTTTTCCATTACATATTGAAGAGGGACTTCCGCAAGGGGAGACCTGCTTGTCAGGGTTGTGCTAACTGGAGGCTGGATGCTCAGGCTCCAGAGGAATGTGGAAAAGGTGATCTAGCAATTGGTTCCTCTGTGGGCTGTGATTGCAGCAGTCACTGGAGAAGAGTGATTCTGAGCTGTATCAGATTTAAAACTAAAGTGAGGTGTGGGACTGGTTTGATGGATTAAGAGAAAAGCAAACTGGCCTTCCCCAAAATTATCATCGTTAACAAAATAAAGCTGCTAACCTCCTAGAACCAATCTGTGAAGACAGTGTTTGAGGCTTTTTGTTTGGCTGGTTGGTTACTCTACTCATGACTACTTAAGAAGAAAGATACTTTTTTTTTCAGTCTTTGTGGTCTCTTCTGATTTGGCTTGGCATAGGCTTTTTTACTGGTGACTCTGCAGCTAGGATTGTGGAAATGGGTGAACTCCAGTTTGGAGGATGGCCGTGCAAGTCAAATGTATGCCTGTGGTTAAGGCAACCTGAACTGACAAGCACTGTGGGCTGGCCGTGCACACGAAGGGAAGTTTTCTGTGCCAAGTCAGTTCCGTTAATCTTGGGGCTGTGACGTGTCTGTGTTCTTATTGATTTCCCAGCAGGCTATTCATCACCAGTCTCATCACGTTATGAGCCAATATGGAGAAGGCACAGGGGGGAAATGGGGCTGGTGGTTTTTATCTCTAGGGCACAGGATGCTCATAATCAATGCAACTTGGAGAAGAAGCCAGATGGGTTGAGATAATTGATGAAAAGTGCCTCAAAGTAGGAGAGGTTCTACATATCTTACAGGGAGAGGGGGGAAATGTCTTGGGTTTAAGGCCAGCAGATATCTTGCCTGAGTTGGGGAGGCACAGACGCAGCTGTCCAGCCCCACGTGCCTGGCAGTGTACCGCGGGCTGGGTGAACACTGGCATCTCCCCGGCTGTGCCCATGCAGAGCCGGCAGCTGGGGCTTGTGGTGGCCCTGCCAGACCTCCACAGACCTGAGGTTGGTTCCGCGGTGGCCTGTGGCACTGGGCCAGACTGCCTGAGTCAGACCTACGTGCGCTCTCGTTCGCGTCTGTATAAACCAGGGTGACAGCCTTGCTGCTTCTGTTTGTTATTTACCCTTGGCAGCTCTTGTTTTGTTTTGTATCTGTGTCAAGCACTTGATCACCCAGAAGAAGATCCCCTTCCTCCAAGTTCCTACTCCTGGGGCAGGTGTTGTGCCATTCTCTTGCTGTGCCAAGATGCACAGACTCTCCTCAGAATCCCTCGTCTAGTCTCTGAAACTTTTCACAAAGTATTCACACAATGTATTTTTCAGCAACTTAATCTTTTTTCTTGTCTTCTCAATCAATAATGAGCCATCATAGCAAAGCCCTACATACTAAGTTGTTTTCTTGTTGTTCTTTGAGACAGCTGTTTGGAATTAAAATAGCTCTTAGGCAAAACTTATGGAAACAATTAAAAGCCTGGTGCTTGGGAGATTTTTGCAATTATGAACTGATCATGTCTTGGTCCTGTAAGGACTTATGCCTCTGGCATCAGTGGATGAGCAGTGTGTGTAAAGATAAGCACAGGAATAATTCTTTTCTTGATTGTGGTCTGAATTCAAACTTTGACTTGCTGTTTGTTTATTTACTATCACTTAATTTATCTCATTGTGTCCTTTGCACTTCTTGGAGTAGCTTTTGGCCAGGGGAGTGAAGACTAGGGCAGGTCAATTCCTGACAGAGCTACTTGTCTGACCTTGTGCGCTCTGGGAGACAAGAGGCTGTTGGTTAGTCTTGTTTTTTCTCTGTAGAGAAACTGAAAAAATCTGAA